>PVLC010000989.1:0-48665 GCA_004027655.1 Graphiurus murinus | reverse complement strand
CCTCTGTTATTATATCATGGTCCCTGAGGTTTGGTAATTTTGTCAATTTTGACCATGTTATTCAGACTGGAATTCCACTGGTCCAATTTTGTATTTACTGATTCTACCATATGTCAACTCCACTCTAATATTGAGCCCATGTAATGAATTTTTACTTCAGTTATTGTATATTTTGATTCTATAATTTTTTCAATTGGTTCATTTATAATTTCTATTTATTTTCTGAGTTTTTAAATTTTTTCCATTTGTTTCTAGATGATATGTAATTTCTTGTTGAAATTATGAAGACTACTTTAAAATCCTTGTCAGAGCTGGGAATATTTTATATTATAAAGACTACTTTAAAATTCTTGTCAGAGCTGGGAATGTTGTCACACACTTGTAATCTCAGTACTTGGTAGTCTGGGATAGGAGGATCGCAGGTTCGAGGCCATCCTCAGCAACTTAGCCAGGCTCTCAGCAGTTAGTGAGACCCTGTTTCACAATAAAAAATAAAATAGAGCTGGAGGTGTAGCTCAGAGGTAGAATGCCCCTGGGTTCAATCCCCGGTAACACACACACACACACACACACACACACACACACACACTAATATCCTTACCAGATAGTTCTCACATTTGTGTTGTATTGATGTTTGCATTTGTTAATGATCTTTGGAGTTTAGGTTTTTTTGTTAATTGGTATTATCAGTGATTTTCTATTATAATGTTTTCAGTATTTTCTTTAAATCGTATCTATTTTAACATGGCACCTGTGACACTGCCATATAAGTTTCGCAGGGATACCAATTTATCCCCCTTCCTGATAATGTCTGGTTTATTAATATTGTCAGAGGGGAGCCAGACGTGGTGACGCATGCTTGTAATCCCAACATTTGGGAGGCTGAGACCAGAGGATCCAGGTTCACGGCCAGCCTCAGCTACCTAGTGAGGCACTCCGCAACTTAGTGAGACCCTGTTTTAAAATAAAGAATAAAAAATAGGGCTGGGGGTATAGCTTGGAGGTAGAATGCCCCTGAGTTCAATCCCTAGTACCGCAAAAAAAAAAAAAATATATATATATATTGTGAGAGGGACTCTTATTCAATGGAAGGAGGAAAGACCCTGCCTAGTTAGCCTTTGGTGTTATATTAATAGTTAGGAAACCCTTTTTCTAGGTCATCTTCTTCTTTTGGGTGGGAGGAGTCATATGTAACCCAATCACTATGTTGTCTCTCCAATATTGGGGTCCTTAACTATTTCATTTTCTTTTATCCACCATTGAAATTTCTCCTTGGGTTGCTTCTTGTGTTATTTCCAGGGTTCTCAGTTGTGCCACATGGAGAGGAGCAGATAAAAATTAGTGCTCCATTGTTCTTTGACCAGCAATATCAAATAAAATGTATTGGAATTACAAATAATTAAAAAGTAGTAACTTGATTTAACCAAAATATTTGGAAACTGGGTATTAAAGAGATATTGGCACATTTATATACACAGCAACATTCAAAATAGCAAAAAGGAAGGAAAAATCCAAGTGTCCATGAATGGAGAAAAAAATATGATATATAAATACAGCAGATTACTTAGCTTTAAAATAAAAGGAGATTCTGCAATACATGCTACAATGTGGATAACCCTTAAAAATTTGTGCTAATTGAAATAAGCCATACACTAATATTAGGTGATAGAATAGTCGAATTCAAAGAGACAGAAAGTGGAATCAGGTGCATAAGGAATAGAAAGTGCAGAAAAATGGATTTTTCTTTTTAATTAAGTTTATTTTAGTTGAGAGAATATTTGTACATATCTTAGGTGCAGTGTGATGTTTGGGCTAATATATAGTTTGGGTGTTGATTAAATCAGTGTGATTAGCATATCTATCCTCTTAACTTGTTACTTCTTTGTTATTTTTTCAGCCTCATTCTTTGTTCTCTTCTTCAGGATTTTTGATGAATTGGATATTGTATCTTTTCTTTTTGTACCACAGGTACTTCAGGCCTTGAGAATTTTTATTTCTTTATGGTGAGTATATTCAAAATTCTTTCTTATGACTATTTTGAGACATACAATGCATTCTTGGTGACTATATTTGCCACACCGTGCCATAGAACACCAAAAGTTATCTCTACTATCTAACTGTAATACTGTACCTAATAGGCAACTTTTTCCTAACCTTTCCTTCCCTCTACTGTTCCCTGTCTCTTGTACCCAATATTCTACTCTCAATCTCTATTAGACTAATGAGTGAGAACATACAATATTTGTCTTCCTGTGCCTGGCTTATTTTGGTTAATATAATGTCCCCCAGGTCCATCTATGTTGTCACAAATAAAAAGATTTCATGCTTTTTTATGGCTAAGTAGTATTTCATTGTGTGTGTGTGTGTGTATCACATTTTCTTCATCCATTCAAATGTTGTTGGACATGTAGATTGAGTCCATATTTTGACTACTGTGAATAATGCTCTCAAGATTCATCCATTTTCCTGCAAATGGTATAGCTTTGTTTTCTATGTCACTGAGTAAAATTCCATTGTGTGTGTGTATATACCATGTTTTCATTATCTATTTATCTGTTGACAGGCACATATGTTGGTTCTATAATTTGACTGTTGTGAATTGTTCTGTTATAATCATGGTTATACATGTATCACTAGAGTATGCTCACTTTAACACTTTTGGAAAGACACCGAAGAGTGGTATAGCTGGGTCATATGGTGGTTCCATTCCTACTATTCTGAGGAACCTCCATATTGATCTCCATAGTGGTTGCACTAATTTGCAATCCCACTAACAGTGCATGAGGTTCCCACTTACCCACATCCTCACCAGCATTTATATTTGTATGCTTGATTCTCCATTCTAACTGGAATTTGATGGAATCTCTATGTAGTTTTGATTTGCATTTCTCTGATTGCTAATGATATAGAATATTTTTCTTATATATTTTAAAGATAGTTTTGCTCAATATAGAATTCTTGTTTAACAGTCTTTTTTTTTTATTTCAACACTTTGGATATGTCATTCCACTATTTTCTGACCTCCATGGCTTCCTAAGAAAAAATAATATGTAAGTGTTATTGAAGATTTTTATAAGTGAAGAGTAACTATTCTCTTGCTATTTTTAGGTTTTGCTCCTTTTTCTTTGGTTTAGGTATGGATCTCTTTGAGTTTATTTTATAATTGGACATATAGATTAAATTTTTAGTAAAATTTGGCAATTGTTCCGCCATTATTTTTCTTCCAGCTTTATTGATATGCAATTGGCAGATAAAAATTTAAAAATTGTGAATATTGAAGATATACAATGTGATGACTTGATATATGTACACATTGTAAAATATTTACCACTATCAATTAACACATCAATCACCATGCTTAACAATTGTGTGCGCGTGTGTGTGTGTATGTGTATGTATATATGTGTGTTCATGATACTTCAGATCTACTCTTTTAGCAAACTGCAAGTGAATTATATGGTATTATTAGCTATAGTCATCATGATATACATGAGATCACTCGAAATTATTCATCCTTGTAACTGGAAGCTTATAACCTTGACCAAGCATTATTTCTTTAACTATTATTTCTGCTATTTTTAATACCTTCTTTTGGAAATACCATTATGTATATGTTGGTACATGCAGTGGTATTAAACAGATTTACGTGGCTCTGCTTTTTGTTCTATTTTTCTTTTGCTCAATAGTCTGGATAAGCTCAATTAACCTACGTTTAAATCATTGATTATTTCTTCTGCCTGCTCATGTATGCCATTGAGCCCCTCTAATAAAGATTTTGGTTTTCTCTTTTAACTCCAGAATTCTAATTTGGGTTCTTTTTTATATTCTTTATCTTTTTATTGAATTTCACTCTTTGATGAGACTTCATATCCTATTTTCCTTAATTTTGTGGACATTTTTTCAATTCTCTGAATATATATATATATATATATATATATATATATATATATATATATATATATATATTGTGTGTGTGTGTGTGTGTGTGTGTGTGTGTGTGTGTGTGTGTGTGTGGCACTGGGGATGGAACCCAGGGGCATTCTACCTCCAAGCTACACTCTTAGCCCTATTTTTTTATTCTTTATTTTGAAACAGGGTCTCACTATGAAGCGGAGTGCCTCACTAGGTAGCTGAGGCTGGCCGGATCCTCTGGTCTCAGCCTCCCAAATGCTGGTATTACAAGCATGTGCCACCAGGCCCAGTTGAATATATTTTAAATAGATGACTTGAAGCCTTTTTCTAGGGCATCCAAAATTCTGGCCTTTTTAGGGAGTTCTCACTAACTGTTCTGCTTTGTTTTTCTGAGAATGAACATTTTCTAATGTTTTATTTATATGCCTCATAGATTTTTATTGAACATTACCTTTTATATAATATAATGTGGCAACTCTGTAAATCATATTCTCCCTTGCTCCTAGGGTTTGCTATTGCATTTGGTTAATTTTTGTTACCCTTGATGTTTCTTTAGTGACTTTCCTGAACTCATTCTATTCAGTTGTTACCAAAGTCCTGGGCTCGGGGCCTGATCTGGAAGAGTCCCAATATGCCAGATCTGTCACTCATCCTGAAAATCAAATAGAAAAAATGATGGTGAAAACCAGGAAAAGATTTTATTCAGTATAACTATACTGAAAGACAGGGTAGGCAGGATCAAGATGTTCAGCCATGTCTGTGGGATTACTGACAAATCTTCAGATTTAAATTGGAGAAAGAACAAAAATGGAGGATAGGAAGTATGCACAGTTAAGCAGCTTTGGGGTTGTGATCTGGTTCATCATTATCTCAGATCTGGTTATGTGAAGTTATGCTGGTGCTTGGGAATCATTAGCACTTGAGGAGACAATTAAGTTCCCATTATGAGATTATTGGTCCTGCTATAGGGGGCAGCATCAGCTTCTACCATAGGGCAATTACTGTCACTTAGGGGACCAGTCCAATCATGGAGTAATATTTCTACAATGCTCCTGGTTCCTGGAATCTTGAAAATAGCTTAGTTACTCTTATCTTTGTGTCATTAGTCTTAAAGGAGGGCAAGAGAAACTAGATAAATTTAGAACTAACCAATCTTATATTACCAGTTTTTATAGACACTGCTTAAGTGATTAACACATTCTTATGAAGAGTTGAGCAGAAATATGACCTAGAATTTAAGGTAGCAAAGGAGACAAATAAAAAATGAAGACAGAGATGCAAAGCATGTTTCATTATCCATTGGGCATCTTAAGATTCAAGAGAAGAGTCAGTGTGTTTAACAAAGGAGACTGTAAGTCCCTATTACAAAGTTTATATGATTTTTGTATTTCCACTGAAATCTTTGTTCATTTAAATTAGTATCCATTTAAGAGCAAACAGGTATTTCCTTATTTTGGTACTAAGAATTTATCCCAAGGGCACTCTATCTTGGAACTACAGTCCTATTCCATTTATTTATTTATTTGTTTGTTTGTTTGTTTGTTTATTGAAACAAGGCCTCACTAAGTTCCTGAGGCTGTCCTTGAACCTGTGATCCCCATGTCTCAGCTCCCAAGTGCTGGGATTGCAGGTGTGAGCCACCACTCCTGGCTCCTTAAACACTTTGAATAAATAACTGTTCCTAACTTTGAAAGGGGATCTGAGGACATGTTGGAACATGTCTTCAATGATCAGGCAGGCTATTAACTACTCTGCCTTAGCTTTTATTTTCTGCTTGCACAGAGCTTCAAAGTCACCCAGAGGTAAAATTTTTTCTTTCCTTTTTTTTTTTTTCCTGCAGTGCGAAGGATCGATCTCAGCAACTTGCCCTTGCTAGGCAAGCACTCTACTACTAAGCTACACCCCCAGCCATCCCAGAAGTAAGATTTAAGTGCACTGCTCTCTAACCATGAACAAAACATATATATATATATATATGTATATATATATATATATATATACATATATATATATATAGTCTTTAAATCTGTAGAATTTTAAAATCTTATATGATAATCTTATTCCCCAGGTTTTATTATTAAGTTTCATAGTTAGCTCCTTTTTTGCTCCAATTATTACCATCTGTAGGGAGAAGGCTGTTCCTAGCTCTGAGATGGTCTGTAATATATAGAATAGCAGATTTGGGGCTGTGCTTAATCCTGAGGTTTGTAGAGTAGTAGTTTTCCATGAGTCACTCCATTTTGCATTTTGAGGACAAGTGCTGAGGTAACATGACTCTACACCTTGTTTGTACAGGTAAGCAACTACCATCTGCACAGCACAACCATATGGCACAGACTGATAAATGAATAAAAACAACTACTTGTGAATGTACTGAATTAAATCAGTAACACATGGATGCAGGACTGCATCAACCCCATATCAGAAAACCCAGGCCCATGAGCCTATCAATCACACTAGACCACCAAATAATGTAAACCCCTCACCTGAGACCTATAAAAAAGAGGAACACTCGAATAATTGATATGGCAGTTTCTCATCACCTGGTCACTTTTCATCAGCCTTGTCCAGGAAAACCACTAAGGCTGGCCTCAAACCTGCAATCCTTCTGTCTCAGCCTCTTAACTGCTGTGATTACAAGCCTGTGCCAACACAATGGACAATAAATGTTGACATTGTGGAAAGACATGAACATATATAGTCTATATTAATGACATAGCTCACTCAAGACACCACATCAGACAACTTCAGTTTTCAACAACTAACAAAGATTAGCACTGATGTCAGCAAATTCCCCCAGAGAATAGGCTGTTCTCATTGGGAACGTACCAAGTCTGTTTTTTTTTGTGTGTGTGTGGTACTGGGGATTGAACTCAGGGGCATTCTATCTCCAAGCTACACCCTCAACCCTATTTTTTATTTTTTATTTTGAAACCGAGTCTCACTAAGTTACGGAGTGCCTCACTAGGTAGCTGAGACTGTCCGCGAACCCGGATCCTCTGGTCTCCCAAGTCTGGTTTTCTGAAGTCAAACTCTGCAGGTAGAGTTTTCCCGGAAACTGCCAAACAGATGAAACAATAACAATTCTCTAAAAATTGTGCTTTTGGGGGTCTCTTAATCCATTCAATATCTGCTAAGTTCCTGATTTCCACCATGATTGTAGGTCTAGGAGTTTCTAAGGCTACCACAATGCTGAGGAAAGGTTTATGAATATGGTAAATTAAAGTGCCACAGACTCGCCAGGCGTGGTGGTACACACTCTTGTAATCCCAACATTTGGGAGGCTGAGACAAGAGGATCACAGGTTCACAGCCAGCCCCAGCTACTTAGTGAGGCCCTTTGCAACTTAATGAGACCCTGTTTCAAAATAAAGAATAAAAAATAGGGCTGAGGGTGTAGCTTGGAGGTAGAATCCCCCTGGGTTCAATCCCCAATACCACACACACACACAAAAAAAGCCACAGACTCACATGTTCTACTAAGATTCAGCCATTTTCTTGATTGTCTATAAATATTTGGTTAATATCTGGTGTTCTGACAGTTTTGATTTGGGCAATTTTTGCCAGTGCTCTTGTGCTTTTATTAAGAAGATAATTTTTACAAGTCCTACTTTACCATTCCCACTATGACCACCTCTGGAAAAGTTTCCTAACTTCACTCGTACATTAGGTTTCAGTTGTCTAATCTTTAAAAAATGAAAAATAATAGAACTTATATAAAAGTGTTGTTTTGAGAAGTGAAGAAATTAACTCCTATAAAGTACTTAGCATATTTTGGCATATGTACTAGATACTCAATAAGTATCTGAGCTTGAGTATATTAGAAAAATAGACTTTTTCATTCATCAAACAAAATATTCTGTACCAGTCTGTGTTCTAGGCACTGGAACAGACTGGAGATACAACAGTGAGCAAGCCAGGCAAAAATATCTGTGTTTGGAGAATGGATGGAACTAAAGAATATTATACTAAGTAAGATTAGGCAGTCTCAGAAAGTCAAGAGTTGTATGCTTTCTCTCATATGTGGAAGCTAGAGTGAAAATAGGAAGCAAAAGGGACTTCAAATAAAGGAGGAGAGAGACCAGTAGAATCATGGAAATGACTAGGAGTAAGAATTGTGGAAGGGGAAAAGGGAGATCGTGAAAGGAAACCGAGCAAATAATGTTATATTCATATATAAGGATATCACTACCAATCTCATGGGCAGGGAGAAAAGGGGAGCAGAATGAGATGCAGGAGGAAACACAGAGTAATATGTGCATGTATGAATGTACCACTTTGAATTTTACTATGATGTATAATTACAATGCTTCAGTAAAATTATCAGAACAAATAAAATGGAATGGATAAAATATTTCTACCTTTATGAAATATTTTCTATTGGGAGTTTTTGTTCATTCACTAAATATTTATTGAGTGCAAAATGAATACCAAGTATTGTCATATGCCCAGGAAATATAGGTGAACATAAATCATACAGAGTTCTGCAATAAATAGGAAAATAGACAATAAATAGGAAAAGTGAGTATATCTGTCAGCATTCTTGCAGCTATAGTCTAAAAAACTGACCATGTAACTTAGAGGAAAGAACATTAATTTTCTTAGTTTTGGGTTCAGCCCATGTGAGGCCAGGGACCGCGGATCTCAGGGCATGGTGACAGGAAGTAGAGAAAAGTAGAGTGCGTGGACTGTGTTCACATCATGGAGGCCAGAAGCAAGAGAGTGAGCTGGGGCTGGGGAGGAGGAACCATATAACCATTTATAAAAAATCTCCAAGGCCACACCACTAGGGGCCACCTCCTCTAGCCATACCCTACCAGCCTACCAGGTACCACCCAGGTAAATTCATTACAATGATTTTACCCACTTCTGAGATTACAACCTTCATAATCAGTTCAACCAGATTTATCTACTTCTGGAATTACAGTCCTCATCACTCAATTATATCAACCCTTAATATTAATAAAGGTGCTATTTATGGGACATTTTATATCTAACTATAACAGTGAGTAAACATTACTATAGGTTAGATGGTAAACTCATGAGAATCGCTACAATTCAGTGAAGTATCACAAGAAGTTCCCAGGCTCGGTGGGTAGAACTCACCTCAGGACTGACAGGGTCCTTGTCTTCTGTGGTAGAAAAGAATTTCAACAGGAGCTGGTCAGAGACAAAGACAGAAGTTTACTTAGGAAAGTGGGAGGATACATGCTCAAGGGAGAAGGCAGGCCACCTCGAGAGTGAGAGAGGCACCTTTGGGGTCTCACAGTTCTTTTATAGGAAACCCCTATGAGGGGGTAGGTAGGGGCCCAGAGAGGGGTGGGGGTCTGGTGTTCCTCAGAATCCTCAGGTTCCTGACATCTGATTGGAATTTTTAAATTTAAATCTAGTTTCCCCTTCCTTCCCTGTTTGTCTCCTTTCTAACTATTACTTTTATTTTTCCTATCCTACCTCTATAATATGTGGAATGTAACAATAGCAGAGCGGGGAAGAGAGAACAGAAAACACATCAATAAGTGTGAGTTGGGTGGGTGTGAGATATAAAGATTGACCCTAGGCCCAAGTGCAGAGCTTTGACTGCAGATCCAAGTCCAAGCAGCACTGTCTGTTAGACAAGATGGATAGGGAAGAATACAACATCAGATGACTCTCACTTTAATTTTGCCATGTGAGTGTTATACCAGAGGGATAGCATACTTTCTGTGAACAGTGGGTCTCATGCATCCTCCTCATAAAAAGGAACAATATGTTGTTAATTCCCCTTATTCTGTTTTCTCTTATTACACTCTGTACATCTCTCAAATAAAATATTTATTGGAAGTAATTATCATTACCAGTTTATGACTGTGTCCTTTTTACCAGGGCATGAGGCAGGTGTCATGTACCTTTATAGCCATAATGTCCACCCCAGTATTGCACACATAGCAGGCCATCTGTCATATTCACAATACCACTATATCAATTGCCTTCATAGTTTTTAAAAAATATGTTTTGCT
The DNA here is from genome assembly GCA_004027655.1 of Graphiurus murinus. Taxonomy (NCBI): domain Eukaryota; kingdom Metazoa; phylum Chordata; class Mammalia; order Rodentia; family Gliridae; genus Graphiurus; species Graphiurus murinus. The sequence continues at coordinate 38,758 of PVLC010000989.1, read as the reverse complement.
ATGTTTTTATTTACTTTCATCTTGTTTTATTCCATTAAGCCTGGAACTATCTAAAAAATGGAGCAAAGGAGATTTGCTGTCTATGCTCCTTAGACGTCATGTTTTGGTGACCTGCCTTCCCTTGCTTGGTACTTATAAACAAAAGATTAAAGAAGGTATCAGGAGAAAAAGAATATGTCTGTTTGGGTAATAAGATTATGATATCATTTCTCTTTCTTATTAAAAATGTCCTTTGATATCATTCTAATATGGTTATTGTGAGAATAAAAGCTATGAGGAAAAAGCAAAGTTTTCAGCTATTTGGAAAATAAAAACTCTGCAAACTGTCACACTCAGAAGGAAAAATAGGAGTCTCCTTACAAAAGAAATGAAATCTCCAGACTTGGCCGCCAAAGGTGATTCTTGTATGTAGGTCCTAGATACGATTAAGGAGATAAGCAAACTGTTAGGACAAGGAGAGCAATGAGATAGCAGACAAATAACTTTTCTGGGTCAGAAGTCTCTTTCTAGGGATCAGAGACCTTGCCACAATGCCAGTATTATAGCTCTACCTCCAGAGAAAGAATCTTTGAGGCAGTAAAAATTATTGATTATGTGCATCAGCTCTGGAATTTAACTGGTTTGGAGTACTTGTAATATTATCTCCTGATTGTGGCACTTTGCATATATAATCTTTCTAAGCTGTGATTTCCTCATACATAAAAAGGAGATAGGAGCTAATACTACCTCAAGGAATTGTTGCAAGGATTCAGTGAGCCAATGCAAGTTAAGTACTTAGAAGAGAACTTGGTAAATTTTAATAGCAAGAAGCCAAGCAGAAAGTCAGTCCTACATACTGGAAGTTACAATGACAATAAGAACTATGATCTCAAATATCTGAAGAGTAGTGGTTGGCTCTAAGAAGTGATGCTGTCAAATAATGACCAATAGAAATCCATTTAACATTGGCAGGGAAATACAGAGCCTGTTCCTATACCTTGTGTCTCAGATCTGAGGAGGCCAGAGACAGAATTCATGTCAGAGCTTATAAATGGCCAACTAATACATCAATAAGGCAATTATAGGTCTTACTGTATTATTACAAAAACACATCTTCATGTGTAAATATAAAAGTAGCTTCATGGGCAATGCTTGGGGGAACAAGAACTAGATAAACTTCACAAGATAATCTACAAGGACACTAGACCCGCAGCTTTTCTGCTAGGCAAAACTGCAAGTCTCTAGGCAAGGCTCCAAGTTTCACTAAGTTCTGTCTTCAGGATTTCTCAGCTACACTCAAGGCCAACTCTTTGTTCTCAGAGTTTAGTAATTAACCTGTCAGAAAACACATTATGGGTCAGGGTCCCTTCAGTGTATATATAATTTGCTGTCTATGCTCCTTGGATGTTACATGTGTGTGTGTGTGTGTGTGTGTGTGTGTGTGTGTAAAAATATTTTTATATTTCTTATATGTAATTTGGTACACACACACACACACACACACACACACACACACACATTGGAGATTGAACCCAGGAGCATTTTATCTCCGAGCTACACTCCAAACCTTTTTTATTTTCTATTTTGAAACTAAGTAGCTAAAGCTAGCCTCAAACCTACTCCTCCTGTCTCAGCCTCCCAAGTACTAATACTACAGGCATGTGCCACCACGCCCAGCTTCCAAGTTATATTTTACTAAGTCCACCCCCTCTGCTGATTGAAAAGCTGTAGGACCTTCACTTGTTTCTTATGGGATTGTGGCTTCATGCTCCATCCCCTGCCTGGTCATTTTTAGAATGCTTTCTAGCCTGGGATCTAGTGAAGGGCATGTGCATGGCTATGGGGATGTGCCTGCAATGTCATCCACATTCTCATAACAAAGGGAATCCACCACTAGGGAATGAATTGAGGAGACCTAGTAGCCATGTGTCTCAGGAAATTTCCAAGTAGCCAGTGAGCACAATAATCAACTGCATCTCCCCTGACAGAGCTTTTCTTTATATTTGGGTCCTTTATTCACCACCACTTCTCAACCACAATCACATGTCCTGCCAGCATTCAATCTTAGAACACTCTAGATTTTTCTTTCATAACTATTGCCCTAATATGTAGCACTATATTTATTTCTGTTTAAGTGTTTAACTTCTTTCCCCTCCACTACAAAAATGCTTTGTAAAGGCAGTCTCTTTCATTCAGTCATATCCCAAGTGCATAGTACAAAGTAGGCTCTCAATAATTAGATGCAGAATAAATGAATATTTGGCCTGGAGCAGAGAAGACAATGATGTGTCCTCTGTCTAAAGCTCTTAGGGCAAGGAGGGCATACAGGACCTGAGTGGTCCCAAGAGGTACAGTCTAAAGATTTTAGGGGTAAGTGTTTCATATATTGAGCTGAAATCTTTAAAAGTTCCATAAAAATGGAAATGGGTTGGCAAGAGAGACAGGTAGCTTTAGAGAATAAAGTGGTTCAAAGACTAGATACCAGTTAGCAAGGAGATTGAGAAGCAGATCCAAGCAGTGGCCAAAACTTCTATGCATTGCTGGTGGAAGTATAAATTGTACAAACTCTCTAGAGGGCAATTTGGCAATGCCCACCAATATTACAAATGCATATACCCTTTTCCCATAGTGAACTTCAATGTATAAACACATACACAAGATTATCCATTAACAAAATCTTTGTAATAACATACAGTGATTTGTGTGTTATTTGCAATAATATAGTGACCCTGTATATAGCGATCAATAAAAGACTAGTTAAATAAAATATGGTGCATCCATTCAGCAAATATAATGGCATGGACTGCTGTGTTCTGATGAAATGGTAAAACATCCAGAATATTTTGCTATACTGTTAATTTTAAAAAGAAAGCAAGATGAAGAACAGCATGTATAGGAGTCTATTTGTATTTTAAAGGGGAAATATATGTGTGTGTATCTGTGTTTTTGTGTGTACATGTATAATTACTTATGCATACAAAAATTCCTGGAAGAAATTGATGATATCTGTCCTTCCAGGGGAGAAGGGCTGAAGAGAAATAGAGCTGGAGACAGAAGATTTTTCAATTTACTATCTATATTTCAAACTCTGTGAATGCTTATTACAATTAATTAATTAATTAATTTAAAGAAAATATTGGTTTAACTTTGGTCCTCAGAAAGATGGAGAATATCTTCCTTATTACCCCACTGAGCACAGCTAAAACCTCTGGATATGTTATACAAAGAATTAAGTCAGGCATGGTGGCACATGCCTGTAATCCCAGTTCTTGGGAAACTGAGGCAGGACAAGTTCAAGGTGAATATGTTGTAATTTAGCAAGACCCCACTTCAAAATAAAACATGAAAAAGACTGAGGGGGTAGAGTGCCCCCATGTTCAATCTCCAGCACAAAAAATTAGAAGATTCTAAAAGGCAAGGGAAAGAAGGATCAGCTAGTGACTTTAGCACCCAATAAATGGCAAAGTACTGATTTCTCTGGGTTTCTTTTAGTCTGATATTCCAAACATGAAATTGGCAACCAAGACACATCAAAAGGCACATAAAAACAGCTCAAACAAAACCCTCTTTCTCTATGAAACAAAAGTATCTCTCTACTCTATGAAATAAGTAAGGAGAAATCTAAGAATAAAACTTCTCTACGATAGAAGGAGGGCTGAGAGAAGAGAATCGCAGATTTGAGGCCAGCCTCGGCAACTTAGCAAATCCCTCAGCAACATAACACCTGTTTCAAAATAAAAAAAATAAAACAGCCCAGAAGGAGGAGAAGAAGAAAGAGAAGGAGAAGGAGGCAGAGGAGGAGGAGGAGGAGATTTTATTGTCAACAAATATATGAAAATATGTTCAACATCATTAGTAATCAGAGAATGCAAATCAAGGCTACATTGAGATTCGATCTCACTCACTCCAGTTAGAATGGTAACCATCAAGCTGGGCCTGGTGACGCAGGTCTGTAATCCTTGTTCTTGGGAGGCTGAGACAGGAAGATCGCAGGTTCGATTAACAAGTCTCAACAAGTAGTGAGACTCTCATCAACCTAGTGAGACCCTGTTTCCAAATAAGAAATAAAATCGGGCTGGGGGTGTAGCTCAAAAGTAGAATGCCTCTAGATTCAATCCCCAGTGTCTCACACAAACACAAAAAAAGAATGGCAACCATCAAGAATACAAACAATAGTAAATGCTGGCAACAATTTGGGAATATACTATTGATGAGATTGCAAATTAGTACAACTACTATGAAGATCAATGTAGTGTCCTCAACAAACTAGGAATTAAATCACCATATGACACAGCTATGTAACTCCTCAGTATCTTTTTAAAATAATTAAAGTCAGAATACTACAGTAATACATGCATAATCATGTTTATGGCACCACAATTTACAATGGGCAAATTATGGAACTGATCTAGATGTCTATTAACAGATGAATAGATAAATAAAATGTGGTGTATATATACACACAATGGAATTTTACTCAGCTATAAAGAATAAAAAAATATGTATTTTTAGAAAAATGTGTTTAACTAAACCAATGTTTTCCTTTTCTTTTATAAAACATTTTAGAGTAAAAATTTGTACAGTAAGCAATGATAGATTCAAAGGAAATATATATGTATATATAGCAAAATTCCATAGTAAATTGTGTATATTAAATAGCAAAAATGATAGTTGCAAAAATATTGCAGAGGTCCCATGTACCAGTTTCCCCCAATGAGCACCATCTTACATTAACTATAATATCAAAATCAGAAAGTGGACATTGGTATGTCAATTGTCACATATATAGACTCATATAACTATCATTACCTTTAAGATACCAGAACTATGACACCACCACCAGATTGTATGATTCTACTATAGTTTCAGTAACCCCCTCACCATCCTTAACTCACTGTAATCAATAATTTGCTCTCACCAGTGTGTACCTTACAACAATTTCTGATTACAATGTACCAGTAAAATAAAAAAAAAATAAAAAATTGTTCTCCATATCCATAGGTGTATCATTTTGAAAGTGTAATAAAAGTGGATTTCTGTAGTATGTGAATTTGTAAATTATTATCTTATTATATTTTTAAATTTTGAAATAATTGTAGATTCAAATGCAAATGTGATACAGGAAGATCCTTTCTACCCTTTTCCCAGTTTCCCTAAGTTGTAACATCTTGAAAATTTATAATACAACATCATATCCAGAATATTGATCCAATCCACCCATATTACTCAGATTTTGGCTGATTTGTATGTGAGAGAGCATGTGAATGTGTGTATGTGTTTAATTTTAGGCTATTTTATTAAATGTATTGGTCCACAACCACAATTATGATATAGAACAACTCCATGCTCATACAATACTGTGCTATTATTTTAAAACCATACCCAGCTCTTTCTACCACCAATCTTCCTCTGCTCCTTACCCCTGACAATCACTAATCTGTTCTCCATTTCTATAATTTTCTCATTTTAAAATGTTATGTAAGTGTAATCACTTACTATTAAACTTTTGGGTTTGGATAATTTTATTCCGTATATTTTCCTAGTATGATATAAATTTGTTCCTTTTTATAGTCATAACATTTCATGTTATCGATAAAACATAGCTTGTTTAATCATTGACACACTGTAGGTTTTCAACACATGAATCTATGGGGGGATATTCCATATCCAGATCATAACAATTACATTTATTGACTTCCAAATGTTGACTGATACTTGCATCCCTGGGATGAAACCAACTTGATTGTGATGTAGGATCTTTGAAAAGAATTGCTAAATTTGATTTGAATTTACTTTATTAAGGATTTTGCATATATGTTCATCAAAGATATGACATATAATTTTCTTTTTTATTTTATCCTTATCAAGTTTTGGTAGCTTCATAGAATGAGTTTGGAAATATTATCTTCCTTTCTATTTCATAGGATAAATTTAGGAGCATCATTGTTAGCTCTTCTTAAACAATCTTGAAAAACTCAGCTGTGAATCCATATGGTCCTGAGCTTTTTTTGTTCGGAGGCTTTTATTACTGTTTCAATTCATTGCTTGCTACCTCTCTACTTAGGTTTTATATATCCTTTTGGTTCAATTTAGGTGGGTTGTATATGTCTAGAAATTTATCAGTTTCAGATTTTCCAATGTATTATAATATAGATTTTCAGCCGGGCGTGGTGGCGCATGCTTGTAATCCCAGCATTTGGGAGGCTGAGACCAGAGGATCAGGGTTCGCGGCCAGCCTCAGCTACCTAGTGAGGCACTCCGCAACTTAGTGAGACCCTGTTTCAAAATAAAGAATAAAAAATAGGGCTGGGGATATAGCTCGGAGGTAGAATGCCCCTGAGTTCAATCCCCAGTACCACAAAAAAAATAATAATAATATAGATTTTCAAAACAGTCCTCAATAATTCTCTGAATATCAGTAATGTCTTTTTAAATATCCGATTTTCACTTCTATTTTTATTTAGTTGGGTCTTTTTGCTCTTTCAAATAGTTCAGCTAAAGGTTTATTGGTTTTGTTTTCCTATTCAAAGAACTAACTCTTTGTTTTATTAAACCTTTCTGTTGCTTTTATTCTCTATTTCGTTAGTTTAAGCTCTGATCTTTATTATTTCATTCCTTATACTGATTTTGAGATTGGCTTGTTCTTTTCTTCTAAGACCTTGAGATGTATTATTAGGTTATATATTTGAAATATTTTGTATATATGTTGTACTGGAAATTGAACTCAGGGGAATTCAATCCTTGAGCTACATGTCCAGTCCTACTTTTTTATTTTGAGACAGGGTCTTACTTAAGTTTTTGAGGCTGGCCTTGAATCTGCAGTTCTCCTGTCTCAACCTCCCATGTCCTGGGATTACAAATGTATACCATGGCACCTGGCTGTTTGAGATCTTTCTGATTTTTTATGTAGACAATGATAGCTATAAACTCCACTATTAGAACTGCCTTTCACTGTACCCCATAGGTTGTTCTATCTTGTATTTCTATTCTAATTTGATTCTAATTTTTTTTCAATTTCTCCCTAGTTCCTTGATGACCCACTCATGATTCAAGTATTGCACAACCTCCAAGTGCTTATATATTTTCCAAAGTTTCTCTTTCTGTTGATTTCCCATATACTTACATTATGATGCAATAAATTGCAAGGAGATATTTCAATATTTTTCTAATATTTGCTTTGTGTCCTAATAATTGATTTATTTTGGAGAAAATTCTATGCACAGCTGAAAGGAAAATATGTTCAGTATTTTTTTGAAGGAATATTTTTTTAGATATCTGTTAAGTCCATTTGATTAAAAATAGTGTCTACATAAACCAATGAAACAGAAGAGAAGATTCAGACTTAACATCCAGTTGATTCTTTTTTAGGTACTGGGGATTGAACTCAGGGGCATTCTATCTCCAAGCTATACCCCTAACTCTATTTTTTATTCTTTATTTTGAAACAGGGTCTCACTAAGTTGCGGGTTGCCTCACTAGGTAGCTGAGGCTGACCACGAACCCAGATCCTCAGGTCTCAGCCTCCCAAATGCTGGGATTAAAAGCATGTGCCACCACGCCAGGCTCCAATTAATTTTTTACAAAGGGGCCAATAACACACTGAAAAAAGATAGCCTCTTCAACAAATGATGTTGGCAAAACAGGTTATTCCTACTCAGAAATGTGGAAATAAATTCCGCTTTCTCACCCTACACAGAGTCAATTCAAGATGGATCAAAGACCTGGAAATTAGACCAGAAACTGTGCAGTTACTTGAAGAGGGCATATTACCAACATTCCAACATATAGGCATGGGTAACAACTTCCTCAACAAGATCCCAAAGGCACAAGAAATTAAAATAAGAATTACTACATTGGATTGCATTAAACTGAAAAGCTTCTGTTGAACAAAAGAAACTATAAAGAACCTCAAGATAGAGCCTACAAAATGGGAGAAGATCTTTGCCAGCAATTCTCTGATAGAGAGCTAATATCTAGAATATACAGAGAACTTAAGAAACTCACCACTGAAAAACAAGTAACTCAATTAAAAAATGGGCAAGTGAACTAAATAGACACTTCACAAAAGAAGAAATAAAAATGGCCCAATAAATGTATCAAAAATGTTCAACAATTAGCAATCAGAGACATGTAAATCAAATTACCCTGAGATTTCACCTAACCCCAATTAGAATGGCAATCATTAAAAACCAAACAACAATAAATTCTGGCAAGGTTGTGGAGAAGTAGGAACCCTGATAAACTGTTGGTGAGATTGCAAATTTGTGCAACCACAGTGTGAAGGATCCTCAGAAGAATGGAAATGAACCTACCATATGACCCAGCTATGCTGCTTCTGAATATCTACCCAAAAGAATAGAAAACAAACAACCAGACTAATGCATGGGTATCTATGATTATAGCTGCACAATTCCTAATAGCCAAACTATGGAAACAGCTGAGATGCCCATCAACAGATGAATGGATTACAAAATTATGGGATATATACACAATGGAATTCTACTCAGCCATATTAAATAACAAAATTATGTCATTTGCAGGGAAATAGATGCAACTGGAGAATTGCAGAGATTCCAGACAAAGAAGGAGAAACCTAAGTGGAGGTTCATGAGGGGACCTGAAGGAGGTGGGATTGGGGAGGAAGACTTGAAGAGGAAAACACCTCAATGGTCCTGATATGCATACACAGAGTTATCAGAGCTAATCAATGTGTTGAGCACAAGAATGTGGGGAGGGAGAAGGAGTGGGATGGGAACTGAGGGACAGTTCAAAATGTATGATGTCTCTATCACCCTGAAATTCATTAAGATGTGTAATTACAATGCACCGTTTAAAAAAAGAAAGAAATTAGGGAAAATAAGATGGTTTCTGTAATTATCTAAAAAAAGTAATGTCTAACTATATTGTGTCTTTTTCAATTTTATGTCTTGATGACCTTTTAGTAAAAGAGGCTTATTAAATTCACCCACTATTATCATATTGGGAACTATCCTTTTATTTTAAGAAGTGTCTGTTTTATGGAATTTGGTACACAAATGTTTGGGTCACATGTATTTACAACTGTTATATTTTCCTGTAGGACTCTTCTGTTTACCTATATGCCATGAAATTCTTTGTCTCCTCTGAATAATTTTAGCTTAAAGTCTGCTTTTCTGGATAGGAGAATAGCTAATCCTGCTTTCTTTCTGAAACCATGCTCATCAAATATCATTTTATACTTTCACTTTCAGTCTGTAGATGTCTTTGTTGAAGATGTGTGCTTCTTGCAGACAATAGAGTTGGGTCTATTTTTTTTAAAATCCAATCTGCTAGTCTATGTCTTTAAATTGGTCAATTAAGACATTTTACATTCAGTGTTATTATAGATAAGTACTATTTCTTGTAATTGTTTTTCTAATGTTTGATTTTTTTTCTCAATTCTCTTAATTTTCATTTGCTAATCTACTTTTCGAATAAAATTTATTCTTTCTCATGATATTTCGGTTGTAAGTTTCTTCTGTATGTAGTATTTATTTAAGTATCTTCTGCAACACTGGCTTAGAAGTCATGAATTCCTTTAGTTTATGTCTATCTTGGAAGGGTTTTATTTATTTTTGATTCTAAAGGATAGCTTTGCTAGATATATTATTGTTTGTTGGCAGTTATTTTCTATCAGAGCTTGAAACACAGTGTTCTAGGCCCTCCTGACCTTTGGAATTTCTGCTGAGAAATATGCTGTTATTTTGACTGGTATGCCTTTATGAATGACTTGACAGTTTTAAAATGTTTTTCGTTGTTTTGGATTCTTGGCATTGTAATGTGTGACTGCAATATGTCATAAAGAACTTCTTTTCCAGTCTTGACTACTTTAGGTTCCTAATGCCTCCATTATCTAAATATCTATCTCATTTCCAAGGTTTGAGAATTTTAATGCTACTATTTCACTGAATAGGTTGTCTATGACATTAACCTATAACTCTACTCCATCTTCAAGACTTATGAGACTTATGTTAGGTTTCTTAACATTGTACCAGAGTTCTTGTACATTCTGAACACAGTTTATTTTTCTTTACTGCCATCTGTTGAAGCTGCTGAAAAATTAAGCATTAATGATTGTGTACTTAATACTAAAATATGTAGATAAAATGGGAAAAAGAAAAAAGGGGGAGAAAAGGGAGATATCAGAAAAATGGGGAGAGAAAGAAAAAGAAGAGGATACAAGGGAGAAAGAAGAAAAGAGATATTGAGGAAATCCAAATGATTTGAGAAAATAGATAAATTAGATAGAAATATGAAAAATAATGAGCAAAAAACCCACAAAACTTACAAAAAACAACAAAAGCAGAAACAAAAGATATTGAAAATTTTCTTTGCCAAAGTGTTTAAAATGGAGACCCTTCTTTCCAGAGCTTCAGTTTTAGGACCCATCAGCTACAGGAAGCTTTGTGGGTTGCAATTATAGAGCAGTTTGTTCCTTCTCATCTCCAACCCACACAGAACAAACCTGTTGGTGGATTTTGCAGGCTGAGTTCTCCTTTTTTTGCACCTGTGAGCACTGAGGGAACATTATCTACTGCAGAACTAAATTCACACTCAATATTTTGTACCTGGGGATAGGTGCAAATTTTGTACCTGGGGATAGGTGCAATGACTATGATAGGAACAGCAAACCCAGCCATGTCACCTGTAGAGCTTGTAGACCTATTACACCCCACAACTCAAGAGCCTCCATTCATTTCTGACAAGTGTTCAAGTCATGCTGGTGATTCCTTCAAGTGCTTCAGAGTATGGGATGGGTGGCCAGGACCACAGGGCCTGTGCTAGTGTGAGATGCTGCAGTCAGTATGCTTTCCACCCAACCCAGTCTCAGCACTTACATACCCAGACCTGTCCTGTATCCAAATTCCACTGTTCTTGGACTTTGTCACAAAGCTTAGATTGCTGCTTTCAAAAGGAGTCACCACCAGTTTGCTGTAGCCCAGAGATCTTAATGGGCTTGTGTCACAGTCTTATTACTGAGCCTGTGATGATGTTTCAATGAGTACAGGCTGACCAAGTGAAAAGAAATCCAAAAATAACCATTGGGTCTTGGAGATACAAAAACTAGAGTACAGAGCTTTGTGGTTGCAGCCCAGGCTATTAAGTCCCTTTTAACATGGCTGCTCTTCCAGCAGGGATGTGCAGGTAATCTCTTTTCTCATGCCATCTTGCTCCACATTATCTAAGTCTCCTTTTGGCTCAGACTGTGTATTTCCCCAGTAGTGAAATCTGTGTTGCTTGAAATCCTTCAGCTCTCTAGAGGGGAGCTTCCCCTTCCACACCAAGCTACTGCGTGCCCAGTGCTGGTGCAATCTATCTATTTTTTTTCTTTTTTTCTAACTTTCTTAATATTCTAATAAAACCACTATTTGTGGGTTTCACCTGGTCACTAACTCTGAGTTGATCTCTAGCACTTTCCCACTTAAATTAAATTAAATTAAAATTAAATTGGATTACACATTATAAATTCTTGATATTAGTTCTGTATACAAGTGACATAAAATATTTACTCTGTTCTGAACTTGTCTTTACATACCCTTAACAGAGTCTTTGTAGAAGAAAATGTTTTAATTTTAACAAATCCAATTTATTATCTTATATTTAATAGATTATGCTCTGAGTTTCATGTCTAGGAACTTTTCACCAAGTCTTAGGGCTAATGATTTTTTTCTCATTTTTTAGTAAAAGTTTTGGTTTTATGTTTTACATTTCTATCTGTGATCCATTTAAGTTAATGTTTTATATATAATGTGTTTAGATTGAACTTCATTTTTTTCCTGTATAGTTTCAATTACTTCAGCAATCTTATGCACTTTTGTCAAAAATAATTTCCTCATTTTATTTAGAGTATTTTCTAACTCTCTCTTCTCTCCACTGATTGATGTGTCTGTCCAAACACCACAAAATATTGTTTACTGTAGCTATGTAAACAGCCTTGACTTTGAGAGTTGATGAAAATGTTTTGGAACTAGATTAAAATAATAGCTGCAAAAACATTGTGAATGTACTAAACACCACTTAATTGTTCATTTTATTTTATTTTATTTTATTGGTGGTAATGGGGCATTACCACCAATAAAATAAAACTCAGAGGCATTCTACCTCCAAGCTGCACCCCCAGCCCTTTTTAATTTTTTTTAATTGGTGCATTGTAATCATATATCTTTTTTAGGTACAGGCATACATGCACACATCTCTCATTTAACCCTTGCCCAATTCCCACCCCATTCCCTCCCTCTCCCTCCTTCTAGGGGTTCAGTTTAGTGATTGACTTTGATATGCTTGTGAATGTATATCATGTACATTAGGGTGTTTCCCTCTCCCCCCCCCATCACCTTCAGTTAAGTCACCTTCTTTGCTCATCAAAGTTTTCTCCCTCTTCATCTAGAGTCCCTCTTTCCCCCTAGTGTCCACGTATCAGAGAGAGCATCTGATTTTTTACTCTATGTGACTGACTAATCTCAGTTAACATAATGATTTCCAGTTCCATTCATTTCCCTGCAAAGGACATGATTTTGTTCTTCTTTATGGCTGAGTAAAATTCCATTGTGTACATATCTCATAGTTTTGTAACACATTCGTCTGTTGATTGACATCTTGGCTGGTTCCACAGTTTGGCAATTGTGAATTGTGTGGCTATAAACACAGATACACATGCATTAGTCTGGTAGTTTTGTTTCCATTCTTTTGGGTAGATACCTAGAAGTGGCATTGCTGAATCCTAGCCCTTTTTTATTTTTTGCTTTTGAAAAGAGATTTCACTAGGTTGCTGAGAATATCACTAAATGGCTGAGGCTGGTCTTGAACAGCCAATCCTCCTATCTCAGGCTCCCAAGTACTGGAATCACAGGTGTGGGCCACCACACCCAACTAATTGTTCACTTTAACATGATTAATTTTATGTTGTGTGTTTTTTACCTAATTTAAAAGAGATAAATCCAAAGTGTTGAAGTAATAGAATTATACTCCCCCATTGTTGTTGTTTTTCAAAGTTGTCTTAGATAATTTTGGTACTTTGCCCGTCTGTGAAAATTTTAGAATAATCTTTGCTATATTTGCAAAACTCTTTTTGTATTTTGATAGGAATTATAATAAATCTGTGTGTGAGTTTATAGGATTTGAATTTCCCAATTCATGAACACAGATGTCTCTTCATAGATCTTCAATCCAACATAGATTTGATTTCTTCATCAATGTTTTGTCATCTTAAAAAACAAGTCTGTGCTGTTTTGTTAGATTTATATCTAAGCATTTCAGCCTTTTGAGTCTGTAAGCTGCATTATAGTTTTAATTTGAGTTTCCATGTGCTGACAGTATGTAGAAATACAAATAATGTTTTATGTCAATCTAGAATCCTGTGCACTTCCAGAATTGATTTACTAGTTATAGATTTCTTTCTAGAATACCTGGGATTTTCTAAATCAATGCATCTGCATAGGGGCAGTTTGATTTCTTTATTTTTTATCTGTACCCTCTTACTTTCCTTTATATGAGTTATTTGGCTAACTATAGATTCCATTATTATTTTGGATAAAAATAACAAATTTTGGTGAGAAAACATATCTTTCCTATTTCTGACCTTAGGTGGAAAAAGCTCAATATTTCATGATGAAGGGGCACTCTACTTTTGAGTTACACCCTCAGCACCTTTTATATTTTATTTTGAAACAAGATCTTGCTAAGTTGCCAATGGTCTCACTAAGTTGCTGAGGCTGGCCTTGAACCTGTAATACTCCTAACTCAAATTCCCAAGTCCTGGGATTACAGGCGTGCACCACTTAAAGAACTCCTTAAATTTTAATAGAATTTTCCAGTGAAATCATCTGGCAAGTAGATTTTTTTTTTTTTTTTTTTTTTTTTGCGGTACTGGGGATTGAACTCAGGGGCATTCTACCTCCGAGCTATATCCCCAGCCCTATTTTTTATTCTTTATTTTGAAACCGAGTCTCACTAAGTTGTGGAGTGCCTCACTAGGTAGCTGAGGCTGGCCGCGAACCCGGATCCTCCCGTCTCAGCCTCCCAAATGCTGGGATTACAAGCATGCGCCACCACGCCCGGCTTGGCAAGTAGATTTTATTTCAATAACAATTCAAATTTTAAAATAGTCACATGTGTATTCAAATTATCTATTTTGTATTGGTTGAGTTTTGTACTATAAGCTTTGTGAGATTTGGTCCATTTAATCTTAATTGTTAATTTTGTGTATTTAAGAGTTTTTAATAATATTTTCTAGTTATCTTCTGGTATCTGAAGACTCTGTAGTGATATTCTGTGTTTCATTCCTGACACTGATAATTTGTATTTGTATTATTTGTCATTCTTCCTAGAGGTTTGTCAGTTTTGTTGAGTCTTTTCCTTTATTCATTTCTTTTTTTGTTGTTGTTGTACTGGGAATTGAACCCAGGAGCATTCTACCTCTGAGCTGTACCCCAGCCCCCTTTTTATTTTTTATTTTGAACCAGTGTCTCACTAGATTGAAGAGAGTCTTGCTACATTTGTTGAGTGCTTGACAGCTCTTTGCTTCATCAGTTTTTTCTCGTTTGTTTCTCTTCTCAATTTTTTTTATTTAGCCTCTTATATTTCTTCTTCTTACTTCAGATTTATTTTATTTTATTTAGACTCTCTACTTTGAAACTTTTCCTCTTTTCTATGTTAACATTTATTGCTATTTTTACAGCACTTCTTTAGCTGTATTACACAAAATGTTATATATTGTAGTTTAACTTTCATTCAGTTACATGTATTTTTAAATGTCCTTGAGCTTTTTTTCTATAATTTATGTGTTCCTTAGAGGAGTGCTATTTGTTTCACAAGTGTTTACTTATTTTCTGATTAGGTTTCTATTGATTATTTTTAGTTTTATTCCATTTTGGCCAGAGAATAGTCTGTGTGGTTTCAATTACTTAAATCTGTTAACTTTTATGACCCAGGATGTAGTATGTCTTGGTATATGTTCTGTGGGTGCATGAAAACTGTGGATTCCTGATGGAGTTCCTGAGTTTCTCTCTATTACTTATTTAATGTCTACTTTTAGAGAAAGGTGTTGAAGACTAAAGTTGGAATGGTAGATTTGTCTGTTTCTCCTTCCAATTCCAACTTTTCTTCACATATTTTGCAGGTCTGTTTTTCAATGCACTCACAGTTTGGATTGATAGATCTTCTTGGAGGTATGACCTATTTATCATTAGGTGATGTCTTTTTCTGTTACTAATAATTTCCTTTCTCTGAAATCTATTTTTAAATAAATTTTATTATGTGCATACAGCATAATTCTATAAGATGCATATATAGGTAGGTGTACTAGTGTACACCTGCAATCCTCCTGCCTGGGAGGCTGAGATAGGAGTATCAAAGGTTCATGGCCAGCAGCACAGTAACTTAGCAAGACCCTGTTTCAAATTTAAAAATAAAAAGTGCTGGGGGTGTAGTTTAGTGATAGAACAATCCTGAGTTCAATCCCCAGTGCCATAAAAATATGTATACAGTAAAATAGTTACTACAGTGGAACAAATTAACATATTAATAATCTTACATTGTTACCACTTTATCACTCCTGTAGTAAAAACAGCTCTAATCCACTCATTAACCAGAATTCTGAATAAGATACACTATTATTAGAATTCTTATTTTTTTCCATTATAGCTAGATTTGGTCATCCTACATATCTGCTATTTTGTATCCTTTGACCTTTATCTCCCAATTTCCTCTTACTTCTTGTCCATGGCAACCAATGTTTTATTATCTGTCTCTGTACTTGAGTCTTTATAAAAATATTCCACATATGTGTGAGCATGAAATATTTTTCTTTATGTGCCTGGCTTATTTCACTATATATAATATCCTCTGGGTGTAGAAAACAGCAAAACTTCCTTATTTTCCAAGATTGAATAATATTCTATTGCACATGTGTAAATGTGTGTGTGTGTTTCACATTAAAAATTGCTGGTAGACTTTTTGGCTGAATACATGTCTTGGATCTTGTGAATAATGCTGCAGCAAACATGTAAGTATTGATACTTTTATGAGGTAGTGGTTTTATATTCCTTGTGTATATAGGCAGAATAAGGATTTCTGCATCACACAGTAGTTCTGTTTTTAATTTCCTTATGAACTTCTATACTGTTGTTATAATGTCTATACAAATTTACATTCCCATCAGCATTAAATATCGCTTCCCTTTTCTCCATACTTTTGCAAATATTTGTTATCATTTGACTTTGACAATGTCCATTCTTATGCATGTGAAGTGATATCTCATAGAGGTTTTAATCTGCACCTTATTGATAACAATGTTGATAACCTTTTCATATAGCTATTGTCCTTTTGTATGGATTCTTTGTCCAGGTCCTTGTTCATTTTTAACTTAGGTTATTTGCTTTTCTGATATTGTATTGTAAGAGTTCTTTGCAAATTACAAATTTTGAATATTAACACCCTATGTGTCTTGAAATTATTTTTGCTACTTAATAGGCTGTCCTTTTGTTGATTGCTTCTTATGCTTTGCAGAAGCTTTTAGGTTTGGGGTAGTTGGACAGTTCCTTGACTAATTTTTTTCAATATATTTTTCTCTCTGTTCTACAAATTGAGTAATTTCTTCTGTTATAGCTTCAAGGTTACTAATTCTTATCTCTGTTGTCGCCATTCTTTTGAAATTTCCCGGTGACTGGTTCTGTTTGGTTATTAATTTTTGTTTTTAAAACTTCAACTTAGTGCTTGCTTTCTTAGCATGCCTGAGGACCTAGGTGTGATTCCTAGCACTGCAAAACAATAATAACAAACAAACAAGCTCAGAAAATCATACTGTAACATGTTTTCTCTTGTATGTGGATGGTAGAGAGAAAAAGGGGAAAAAAGGGACTTTATGAAAATTAGGAAAGGGACCAGTAAAGTAGTGCAAGGGAATAAGGGAAGGGAAAGGGGGAGGAGAAATGAGATATTGGAAAGGAAATAAACCAAATAATGTTATATGCATACATGACTGTTTCACAATGAATCCCACTATCATGTACAATTACAATTCACAGTAAAATATCTTTAAATTCATTGGAAGGGGTCAGGAGCAGACTCACTGAGGCAGAAAAAAGAATCAACAAACTCTAAGTCAGGTTATTTGAGGATCAAAGAGAGAAAAAAAAGAATGAAGAGAATTGAGGAGCACCTATGGAACATGTGAACACTGTAAATCAAATCATACAGAATCAAGAAGCTTATAGACACATAACTATGATAAATCCAAAGAGAACCACATTGAAATACATTAAAATCAAATGGTATAAAAACAAAGAATCTTGCAAACAACAAGAAAAATGTTATTAATCACACACAAGGTTGAGCTCAGGGGTAGGGTGCTTTTATAGCACTCATAAGGCTAAATTTGATCCCTAGCACTACAAAAATATATACACAATAGAAAAACATGTAAATTATGACATAATGTATATATATATATATATATATATATATATATATATATATATATATATATTATGTGAAATGTAAAAACGAGCAGAGGGGTAAAAGAGTATGTAATTGAAGTTAAGTTTCTATCAATTTGAAATAAATTGTTCAAAAATGTCTTTTGTGAACCCCATAATAAGCACAAATAAAATATCTATAGAATTAGAATAAAAGCAAATGAAAATAAGAAATCAAGTCATAAAGCTACAAAAAGTCAGAAAAAGACAATGGAAGATAGCAGGAGGGATTGCAAATTAGTATAACCCCTATGGAGATGGGACCACCATATGAGCCAGATATTCCACTCTTAGGTATCTTTCCAAAAGAATTAAAGTCAGAACATTACAGTGATACATGCATATCCATGTTTATAGCACAATTCCCAATACCCAAATTATGGAACCAAACTAGATGTCCATCAAAAGATGAATGGACAAAGGAAAATGTGGTTTAGATATACACAATGGAATTTTACTCAGTCAAAAAAGAACAAAATTATTACATTTTTGGGAAATGGATGGAACTAGAGAATAATATGCTCAGTAAAATCAGCCAGTCTCAGAAAGTCAAGGGTCATATGTTTTCTTTCATATGTGGAAGCTAGAGATAATAGAGAAAACATAAGGAACTTCAGATAAATGAAGAGAAAAGCCAGTAGAATAGTTGAAGGAGATAAGGGAGGGAGCTAAGGAGAGGAAAAATGAGAACTGATGAAGGAAACAATTCACAAAATGCTAAGTGAATACATGAAGGATTCACTACTGGTCTCACTAATATATACAGGGAAAGGTGGGCAGCTGGGAGGAATCCAGAAGGAAACACACCAAGTGTTATGTGCATATATGCTGGTATCACTTTGAACCTCACTATGATGTATAATTACAATGCAACAGTAAAAGTATGAAAGTAATTAAAAATAAACTTAAAAATAAAATCACCAGTGATCCTTTAAAAATAAAGTAACTATAGTTAGGTATCTCTATCAATAATTATTGTAAAAGTACATGGACTAAACTCTTTAATCAAAGGTATAAAGTCACTGAATGGATAAAAAATAAGATACAAATATATGCTGTATGCAATAGATTCACTTTAGACCTAAGGTCACACATAGCCTGGAAGTAAAAAGATGGAAAAATAGATTCCATGCAATTGATAAAGAAAATAGAGCCAGCAGAACTACGCTAATATGAGATAAAATATTGCAGAGAAATGGAAACTCTTAACCACTGTTGATTTGAATGAGTATTAGTATAACCATTATGGAAAACATTATGAAATTCCTTTAAAAATAGAATGGTGTGTGGTGGTGCATGCCTATTATCTCAGTTACTTGGAAGGCTGAGGCAGGAAGATTGCAAGTTTGAGGCCAGCCTAGGCAACATAGCAAAACCCTGTCTCAAAATAAAAAAGAAAGAAAAGAAAAAAAGGGCCAGGGATGTAATTCAGTGATAGAGTGCAACTGGATTCAATTCTCATTACCACATAAATAAATTAAATAAACAGCCAAACACACTAATATTAGAACTACCATACCATCCAGTAATCCTACCACTGGACATATATCCAAAGGAAATGAAAGCAGTATGTCAATGAGGTAATTTTCTCCTATGTTTACTGCAATATTTTTCATGATAGCAAAGACATTGAATCAAAAAGGTGTACATCAACAGATTACTGGATAAGGAAAATGTGATACACACAGGGATATTATTCCTCTATAAAAAAAGAATGAAATTCTGTCACTAACAACAATGTATATGAAACTGAAAGACATTAGGTCAAGTGTGAAGTGAAATAAGTTAGACACAGGAAGACAAGTACAACTTGTTCTCACTCATTTGTGGACACTAGAAAGTCAATTTCATAGAACAATGGAGTAGAATAGAGGTCATTAGACGCTGGGAATGGCAGGGGTTAGAAGGAAGGAACATGGTTAAAGGGCACCAAAGCATAATTAGGAGAAAATAGTTCTGGTTTTCTATTGCACAGGAAAGTAACTATTGTATATAGCAATCTATGACATATTTCAAAATAGCTAGATGAGTACAAAAGTTCCCAACATAAAGAAATGTTAACATTTGAAGAGGTGGAAGTATTTATTACACTGGTATGATTACTAAGATAGTATTCATCAATTATCATTTCTCACCCCATTAATAAACACAAATATTATGCCTTAATAAAAAATAAAATTTAAATCAAAAATTGTTATCAGAATCAGAGTAGGACATTATATAGTGTTAAAAAGAGTCAATCCACCCAAAGATATTACAATTTTATTATGTACTAAAAGTCCTAAACATATCAAACAAACCTTGAGAATTTTAAAGAGAGAAATAGCAACACGATTATCATAGAAAATACAAATACTTCACTTTCAATAATGAATAGAAAAGAGAGAAAAACAATAGGAAATAGAGTACTTGTACAACACAATAGGCTAATTGAACTTAGCAGACATATAAAAATAGTAAGTGCACACAGAATATTTTCTAGGACAGACTACATGTGAAGCCACAAAATGAGTATTGAAATTATTGTGAAGACTGAAATTATGTAAATTATCTTTCTCCATCACAAGAGTGAAACCAGAAATCAATAGTACAAGGAAAACTCACAAATAAGTTAACATTAAATCACACACTATTAAACAACCAATGGTCTAAAGAAGAAGTCACAGGGAAATTTGAAGATATCTTGACAAATGAATCAAATCACAACATATCAAGACTTATAGGGTATAAGGTGTATTAGTTAGGATTCACTAGAGTAACAAAACTCACAGGAGATTATATATATAAAAGCAATTTATCAAGTCAGCTTACAGTCCAAAGCAGTGTAGTCCCAAGTGGCTGCTGCATGTGGAGAGCCAGAGGAACCAGCAGCTGGTGAAGCAGTTCAAAAGCTGGAATCTCAACAAAGGTGTGACCAGTAATGCAGTCCCAGTCCAAGATGGAAAGGCCAGGAAACTCTCTGGAAAAATGATGGCGAAAGTCTGGTTCCAAGAGCTAAAGTCTGATATCCTATGTGAGAGCAGATGTACTTTTCTTAGGAGGAACCAGGCATGCATCACACAGCTTTCTCATTCTTTTTGTCCAGGTCCAGTGCCTATCATAACAGTGCTGCCCACATTCAGGGCAGGACTTCCCCTTCAATCTGCCATTACATAAACCAATCATCTCTTCAACACAATCAAAGTCACATAATCTTAGTTGTTTAATATTATAGTCAAGTAAACAATCCAGCAGATTAACCATCACAAGGGAAGCAGAGTTAATAAGAAAGTTTATTGCTTAGAAACTGGATGTGGTGGTGCATGCCTGTACTCCTAATACTTTGTAGGCTGAGATGGGAATTTCAAGTTTGAGGTCAGCCTCAGCTAATTAGTGACACTGTTTCAAAAAAATAAAAAACGAAAAGGGCAAGGGTTGTAGCTCAAAGTTCCAATGCCTAATACCAAAAAGGATGAAAGTTCATTGCTTATATGTGTACAGCAAAAAATAAAAATTATCTCAAATTCTCACTGCAATTTTATGCCTTAAGGGACTAGAAAAAAGAACAAACTAAGTTCATAACTAGCAGAAGAAAGGAAAATATAAATATTTGAACAGAAATATAGAATAGCAAAACAATAGAAAAAACAACAAAATGAAGTTAGTTTTTTAAAAGGTCAACAAAATTACAAATCTTTGGCTACATTAAATAAAAAAATAGAGGAAAGTCTCAAATAATCAAAATCAGAAGGGAAAGAGTAAAGTTACCCCTGATGAGACATAAGTAAAATGGATGATAAGAGAATACTACTAATAATTGTATGTCAACAATTATTAAGTTTGCTCTAAATAAAGCAAACTACAGGATCAGATGGTTTCAGTGGAGAAGTCTACAAAACATTTTTAAAGAGGAATCAATACCAATCCTCCTGAAACTCATCCAAAAATTTCAGAGGAGAGAATATTTTCATGTTTATTCCATGATGCTGGCATTGCTCTGATAGCAAAGACAGATGGAAACATTACAAAAAAGAAAACTATAGACCAATATTACTGATGAACACAAATGCAAAAAAAAATTTTAAATACTAGCAAAGCAAATTTAATAAGATGTTAAGAAAATCATACACTACAACCAAGTGGAATTAACTTCTGGATGTATGGGTGGTTCCAAAAATAAACCAATGTAATCTACCATATTAGCAGAATGAAGGACAAAAACCACATGATCATCTCAATGGAGAAAAAAACATTTGAAAAAGTTCAGTACCCCTTTATGCTAAAAATAATAAGCATAACGGAAAGAGAATGAATGTACCTCAACATGATAAAATCCACAGCTAACATCATATTCATTGGTAAAAGACTGAAATCTTTTCCTGTATGATCAAGGACAAAGAAAGAATGCCCAATCTCACAATTTATATTCCCAAGACAATTAGGCAAGAAAAAGAAATGAAATATGTTGAAAATTGGAAAAGAAGAAGTAAAACTATCTCTGTTTGAAAATAACATGATCTTATATGTAGAAAAACCCAAATATGCATGTATATGCATGTACATGCCCATACATGCATACAGATACACACTATTACATGATTACCTCTGCAATTCCAGTGCCCCATATATAATTCCATATGATAGCACATTTAGATAGTAATAGATAAGTTTTTAGTCTTGCCAAATCCCTAAAGATAACTAAATTTTCCCAATTTAATTATAACTTCAACTAGAAGGACATTAGCTCACTCACAAATATATCTTTGAGCAAGTTTAGCCTTAACTCCTAACTAAAGCAATTTTCAAAACTTAAAAATTCCACAAATTTTCAAGCTTATTGAGATCAACCTTTTTCTTTTAAGGTTACTAAAAAGGTTCTTAATACGAATATAGCACTTAAGCTTAATATTTTCTATAAGGAAGATTTCTCTATATTTTATTTATTCCTAATTTAATTATAACTTCAACCAGAAGCACTGTAACTCACCCACAAATATCTTTTCCCGTATTATTGTAGCATAATAAATAAAGCATGACACTGAAAATGCTTGTATAAGTTCTTAGAGTTTCATTAACATATATGCTTAGTTCTGGCCTTTTTAAAATAATTTCTAATAGAATAACACAAGCAAGCATACACACACACACATTATTAGTATTAAGAAATGAATTTGACAAAGTTTCAATATACAAAATCAAAAACAGTTGCATCTCCATGGACCTTTAATGAACAATTTAAAACAGAAAGTAAAAGTAATAATATTTATAATAGTATCAAAAAAGAATAAGAATACTTAGGAATAAGCCTAAGCAAAGAGATGAAATATTTATACTCTGAGAACTGTTGTGAATTGCTGCGAGAAATTAAAGAAAACCAAAATAAATGGAAAGACATACCCTGTTCAGGTAATGGAAGTTTTCATATTCATACTATCTAACTCAATTTCTATTAACCTCCCAATGGCATTTTGTTTTTGCAGATGAAGAAAAATTCATCCTACAATTCATAATGAATCTCAAGAGAAGTCAGATAGTTAAATTATGTTCAAAAAGTAGAATCAAATTGGTGAATGACACTTCTTGATTTTATGCTATTGGAGATTGAACCCAGGGGGCTTCCACCACTGAGCTACACTCCTAACCCTTTTACCTTCTATTGTGAAGCAGAGTCTCACTAAGTTACCATGCAGTGACCTCAAACCTGTGATCCTCCTGTCTCAGTCTCCCAAATACTGGGATTGCAGGCATGTGCACCACTCCTGGCTTCTCACTTCCTGATTTTAAAACATGCACCAACATGAATTCACTGAAAAAGAAATCCAAAAAACAATATCATTCAAAATAACCTCTAAAACAATAAAATACCTAGGAATAAATCTAAATAAGGAAGACAAAGACCTTTACAATTAAAATTATGAAACAGTAAAGAAGTAAATTGAAGATCTTAGAAGATGGAAAGATTTCTCATGCTCTTAGATAGGCTGAATAAATACCAAAATAGTCATTCAACCAAAAGTTACCTATAGAGCCAATGCAATCCCTATCAAAATACCAATGCTAGTCTTTACAGACCTAGAAAAATCAGTTGTAAATTGCATATGAAGAAAAAAAAGCCCCAGAATAACAAAAGCAATTCTCAGCAATAAGAACCATGCAGGAGGCATCACAATATCTCACTTCAAATTATACTACAGAGCTATAGTAATAAAAACATCATGGTATTGGCACAAAACACATACATAGACAAATAAAATAGAATAGAAGATAGAGAAACAACTCCACACACTTATAACCAGTTGATTTTAGACAAAAATTCCAGAAACATATGTTGAAGAAAAGACAGACTTTTCAACAAATGGTGTTGGGAAAACTGGTTATTCATTTGTAAAAAAATGGAATCAAACCCCAACCTTTCACTCTGCACAAGAGTCAACTCTAGATGGACCAAAGACGTGGAAATTATACCAGAGACATTAAAATTATTAGAAGAGGACATAGAATCAACACTCCTATATATAGGCACAGGTAGAAACTTCCTCAGTAAGACTCCTAAAGTCCAGGAAATTAAAATAAGAGTTAATAAACAAGATGGCATTAAACTGAAAAGTTTCTGTTCAGCAAAGGAAACAAGAGTCTAAAGAGAACACCTACAGAATGGGAGAAGATCTTTGCCATCTACTCCTCTGATAGAGGACTAATATCTAGAACATACAAAGTACTTAAAAGACTCAACACTAAAAAAAACTAATAACTCAGTAAAGAAATGGACAATTGAACTAAATAAACACTTCACAAAAGAAGAAATACAAATGACCAATAAATATATGAAAAAATGCCCAACAGCATTAGCAACCAAGGAGAAGCCAATCAAAACTATATTGAGATGCCATCTAACCCCAATCAGAATGGTAATCATCAAGAAGTCAAACAACTCTGTATATTTTATATACTGGTCCTCTATATGAGGAGTAGTTGGCAATATTTTTCTCCCATTATGTGGACTCTCTGTTGAGGTTCTTGATCATTTCCTTTGCTGCACAGAAGCTCTTCAGTTTAATGCAATCCCATTTATTGATCTTCCTTTGAGTTGCTTGTGCCTTTGGGGTCTTATTGAGAGAGCTTTTACCTGTGCCTATGTGTTGAAGTGTTGGACCTATGCCCTCTTCAAGTAGCTCTAAGGTATACAGCCTGACTTCCAGGTCTTTGATCCATCTTGAATTGAATCTTGTGGGGTTTGTTTCCATTTTTCTGCATATGGTTAGTCAGTTTTGCCAATACCATTTGTTGAAGAGGCTATCTTTTTTCCAGTGTATGTTTTTATCTCCTTTGTAAAAATCAATTGACTGTAAGTATGTGGGTTTGTTTCTAAGTCTTCTATTCTGCTCCAATGATCTATGTGTCTGTTTTTGTGCCGATACCATGCTCTTTTTATTATTGTGGTTTTGTAGTATAGTTTAAAGTCAGGTATTGTGATGCCTCCTTCATGGTTCTTGTTGCTAAGAACTACTTTGGCTATTCTGGGCTTTTCATTGTTCCAAATGAATTTAAGGACTGATTTTTCTATGTCTGTGAGGAGTGACCTTGGTAATTTCATGGGTATTGCATTGAATCTGTAGATCACTTTTGGGAGAATGACCATTTTGTTGATATTTATTCTACCTATCCAAGAGCATGGGAGATTTTTCCATCTCCTAGAGGATTAATATCTAGAATTTACAGAGAACTCAAAAACTCACAGCTAAGAAAACAAATAACCCAATCAAAAATGGGCAAGTGATCTAAATAGATACTTCACAAAAGAAGAAGCACAAATGGTCAATAAATGTATGGGGAAATGTTCAACACCATTAGCAATCAGAAAGATGCAAATCAAAACTACCCCAAGATTTCACCTAACACCAATTAGAATGGCAATCATCAAAACACAAACAACAACAAATGCTGGCAAGGGTATGGAGAAGTGGGAACTCTATTACATTGTTGGTAGGATTGCAGATTAGTGTAGCTACTTTGGAAAACAGTACGGAGGATCCCCAGACGAAAGGGAATGAATTTACCATATAATCCATTAATACCACTTCGGGGTATCTACCCAAAAAATGGAAACCAACCAAACTATCTGACCAATGCATGTGTATCTATGTTTATAGCCACACAACTCACAATTGCCAAACTGTGGAATCAGCCAAGATGTCTGTCAACAGATGAATGGATTACAAAATTATGAGATATATACACAATGGAATTTTACTCAGCCATAAAGAAGAACAAAATCAGCCGGGCATGGTGGTGCACGCTTGTAATCCCAGCATTCGGGAGGCTGAGACCGGAGGATCCGGGTTCGCGGCCAGCCTCAGCTACCTAGTGAGGCACTCGCAACTTAGTGAGACCCTGTTTCAAAATAAAGAATAAAAATAGGGCTGGGAGTGTAGCTCGGAGGTAGAATGCCCTGAGTTCAATTCCCAGTACCGCAAAAAAAAAAAAAAAAAAAAAGAAGAACAAAATCATGTCATTTGCAGGGAAACGAATGGAATTGAAAAACATTATGTTATGTGAGGTTAGTCAGTCAAAAAAGTAAAAAATCGGATTTTCTCCCTAATATGTGGAAGCTAGGGAGAAAGTGAGTAATGAGAGCAAGAAAGAGAAAATTTAGATGAGCAAAGAAGGTGAATTACCTGAAGGTGATGGGGGAGGGGAAACACCCTAATGCACATGATGTACTTTCACAAACATATCAAAGTCAATCACTAAACTGAACATGAAAAGGAGTGAGTGGGGAGGGAATAGGGCGAGAATTGGATGATTAAATGAGTGTTGTGTGCATTTATACCTCTACCAGCTTCTACCTCACAAAAATGTATACTTATAATGCACCAATTAAAAAAATAATTCAAACAACAACAAATGCTGGTGAAGATGTGGGGAAATAGAAACTCTTCTACAATGTTGGTGGGATTTCAAATTAGTGCAACTGCTAATTTCAAATTAGTGCAGACACCTGGAAATGGATCCACCATCTGATCCAGTTATACCACTCCTGTGTATCTTTCCAAAGCAACCGAAACCAGAATATTACAGTGATACATGCATATCCATGTTTATAGCAGCACAATTCACAATAGCCAAATCGTGGAGCCAACCTAGGTGTCCATCAACAAATAAATGGATTACAAAATTATGGAATTCTATTCAGCAAGAAAGAAGAACAAAATTAAGTCATTTACAGAAAAATGGATGGTAAAGGGTCATACTTTTTCTTTGATATGTGGAAGCTAGGGGGTAATCAGGATACACAAGAAACATTAGATAATGGAGGATAAACACCAGTGAAGCAATGGAAGATGTCTAGCGGAGGGTGTTGGTGATGGGGACAGAGAATCAGTGAAGTAAACAATTCCACTGAAGTTATGTATACATGTGAAATTACCAGTGCCAATCTCATTATCATGTATGAGGAAGGGGAAGGATTGGAAGGGAGGTAGGGGGTGGAAGTTCACCAAGTGCTGTGTGCTTGTATGTCCCTATCACTCTGAACTACATAATGATCTGAGACTACGATACACCAATAAAATTATATTAATTTTTTTTTCTTTCACTACAATGGCAACAACATCAACCAAATGATCTAAATTGCTAAGTCTGCTTCATTTCTCTGTCATCTAAATGTAGAATTGAAAGCTCTGTTCATAATTTAAAATATAAAAATAAAACATAACAAAGCTAGAATAGTTAAAGATATATTGTCCTGGATTAAGACAAATGGATTAATGGCATAAAGTTGACAATCCAGAAAATAAACCCTTGTTCATTTGTGTGTGTGTGTGTGTGTGTGTGTGTGTGTGTGTGTGTGTGTGTGTGTGGTACTGGGGTTGGAACTCAGGGGCCTTCTACCTCTGGGCTACATTTCTAGACCTATTTTATTTTTTATTTGGAAACAGGGTCTTGCTAAGTTGCTGAAAGCCTCACTAAGTTGCTGAGGCTGGTCGCAAACTTGCCATCCTCCTGTCTCAGCCTCCCAAGTACTGGGATGATAAGCATGCACGGCCACGCCTGGCTAGTCTTATGATCTTTGACAAAGGTGTCATACCACTCAGTGGGGAAATTGCAGTCAATTAAACCAGTAGTGTTAGGGAAAGTGAGAATTCACATGCAAAAAAATAAGGTCAGGTGGTTATTTTACATCATATGCAAAAATAACTCAAAATGAATTAAAGTCCTAAACATAAGACCTACAGCTATAAAACTCTTAGAAAAAGAGCATGGGGGAAATCTTCATGATATTGGAGTTGGCAATGATTTTATGAATCTTACAGAAAAAGTAGAGATGACACAAGCAAAAATAGACAAGTGGGACTACATAATATTTAAAAACTTTTTGTGTGTCAACGAATACATTCAACTGAATGAAAAGGTAACCTATGGGATAGGAAAAAATATTTCCAGATCAGAACTGCTAAGGGTTTAATATCTGGAATATATAAAGTAGTATAACTAAACAACAACAACAAAAAATCAAGTGACCCAGTTAAAAAACAGGCAATGGAGCTGCATAGATATTTCTCTAATAATGATATACAAATAAGAAACACACATGAAAAGAAGCTTGACATCAGTAATTATCAAAGGCAAATTAAAACCACATGAGATTTCACTGCACACCCATTAGGATAACTACTATCTATTTTTTTAAACTAGTAAGCATTGGCAATGATGTGGAGAAATTAGAACTCTCATGAATTGTTTATGGTATTGTCAAACAGTGCAACTGCTATGGAAAATAGGAGCTTTCCCAAATACTTTAATATAGAATTACTGTGTTACCTAGCAATCCCATTTCTAGATATATGCCCCATAGTATTAAAATTAGAGTCATGAAGAAATATTTTCACAGTCATGTTCACAGCAGCAATATTCACAACAGCCAAGAAGTGAAAGTAACTCAAATGTCTATGGATGGATGAATGAGATACCTAAAATAGTTAAAAAGAAAACAAAAACAAAAACACAGCTACAGAAACTAAAATGGTGGTTACCAAAGACTGAAGAAAAGGGGAAAAGGAGAGTTTTTCAATGGGTATGGAGTTTCAGATTTACAAGATGAAGCCAGGCATGGTGGCACATGCCTGTAATCTCAGTATCTGGGAGGCTGAAACAGGAGGATTATAGGTTTGAAGCCAGTTTCATCAACTTAGCAAGACCCTTAGCAATTTAGCAAGACCCTCTTTCAAGCTAAAAAATAAAATAAGACTGAGGGTGTAGTTCATAGGTAGAATGCTCCTGGATTCAATCCCCAGTACCAATATATATATTCAAGATGAAGAATTGCTGGAGATCTGTTTCACAACAGTATGAATATACTTAACACTAATAAACTATGCACTTAAACTTGCTTAAGATTGTAAATTTTGCATGATTTGTTTTACCATAATAAAAAACAAAGTAATGTTCAATTCATGGAATTTCATATTATTAAACCAAATGACATCTAATTGATTGCAATTTCTTCATTTTCTAGGTGAGGAAAGTTGAATTAATGAGGTAAGAACTTTGTTCAAGACCTCACAGTGACTTGGTTCCAAATTTCAAACCATTCTTTAAATCAGCATCTAGTTCTATGCCCAATCTACCATGCCAAATTTTTACCTGGCTGCCGAGGTAAATAGTAAAAAGCTTGGCAGCCATCTAACTGTGTGCATTCCAAACTTTCTGTAATCAAAAAATCAAATGTTTGCTTACTCTCTGACCCAGTGCCATTTCAAAAAGTCAAACGTTGTAATGAATAAATGCAGTTGTTTGAAACATGCATCATCATTAGAGAACAGCATAGAGCTCATTTTACAACTTAGTGTGTAATATTGCAAAACAGATTTTATTCCTTCTCAATCCCCATCCCCACTATTTTTGAGAACCCACAGAATCATGGCATCATAACTGAAAGATGCTTTCAATATTGAATATTGGTATATTGCCTTATTTCACATGAGAATATTAGAGAATATTGTTTTCCAGCATCTTTTTGAGTACTTTCCAGTCAGGGACTGTACCTCCCCTCAAAGCAAATAGTTTCCTCCTTGAATTGTTCAAATTATTAGAAAAAAAACTTTCTCCCATCTACCTGAACTCTGCCTCCATATAATCGCTATCCAGAGACATCCAAAGGGAAAATAAATACAGCTCTGTGTACTGAGTCAAGAGTCTGATGAAGCCCACTGAAACTGCCTTATATTAGATTTAAGCAGAATAAGAGTGGGATAACAATTTTTCCCATGTGTTCCTTGCATTTCTGGCTCCCATAAGCCAAAGCCTTTCACAGTTGAAAAATGTAATCATTCTACAGCTTTCAAAAGTGTTGCACAGAGGGTCATTTTATCTTTCTATTATATTGTACCTTTGTGAAAGCTCATTTCAGAATCTTAGGTTTACCTGAGGATAACAAAGTAGTCTATTGTCAGGTATCTTAAGAGTTCACCCTGAGGAAAGCAAGTCCCTATTTGGACATATTTCACTGGCTTTCTGTTCTATGGTTTTGGCTCACTGTTTCAAATTATCTACTACGATCTTTTCCTAAATCAATAATATCTCAGTCCCATACCTGAAGTCAATGCATTTACATTGTCACAGCATGTAAACAATGTCCTATTTTAGCAGCAATTCCAATTCTGCTTTCATTCCCACATATTCCCTCTATGCCCCTGGTTCTTGTCCTCTTGGAGTCTCTCAATCCCTTGGCCACATCCACTTCCTGAATCTGATCATTCCCTCCCTACCTTCCCTGGTTTAGTGATCAACTATATCAACTTTTCCAGATTTTAGACTTCAGCCTTCTTTTTATCTCTCAAATTTGCCCAGATTGTTAAGTTTTCACATACATATAAATGCACTATCTTTATTCACTCCATTTCCATGGGCCCTCACTGGCCCAGCTCATAATCTCTTCCTTTGTCTCATCCTTTCCTCTGAGTAGGAGTAGACTATTATAAAACCCTTTTCTATACATGAGTCATTCCTTATGAATGCCTTCACAAATAATTAAGTGCCTACCACATGCAAGGCTATACGTTAGGGACTGGGGATGGCATCTGAATGGATGAACAGTCATCCTTTTTTTTAAGAACCAGTAGAGTAGTGTAAGGGGATTGGAGGAGAGGAGTGTGGAGGAAAAAGGGAAGATACAAGGAAGGAAACAGACCAAATTATGCTATATGCAAATATATGAATATATCACTATGAATCAAACTATTACAGGTAATTATAATGCACAAGTAAAAATTAATAAAAAGAATAATATGTAAAAAAGAGCTATACAAATGAGAAACCAGGTGCCACACTGATATGAAGATATGCAAATAACTATAAGGCAAAGGAAGCTATGCAGCTTCCTGGAAGAAAGTTAAAATGAATCTGTTACGAGGATTCTGGGGAAAGAAAGATTGCATTCAGTTGGAGCCATCAGGGGCTGCATTTGGTATTAAGTGAAAGTCTGCAATTTGACAGACACTATAGCAGGCCTTGGGGATATGGTGATAAACAAAACATTCCCTAACCCTCAAGAAGTCACATTGTAGTTAGAATGCAGCACAGAAACTTATAAATAAATACAAATACTATGAAAAGAAATTAAACAGGGTAAAGGGATCTAGAAAGGTGGAATATGATAGTGCTAGTTTAGATTGGGTGACCAGGCAAGCCTCTGAGGAGATGACATTTGTGCTTAAACCTGAGCCAGGCAACATTTCCAGCAGAAAACAGAGCAAGTGCAAAGGCCCTTGGGTGGCAATAAACTTGATGGGCAATGTGCAATCTTGATTTAAGCTTCAAAACACCCACCCCTTGAGTTGGGCAAGACAGAGATAATGATGGTGATGATGTTCCCATTTTACAGAAAAGAAAACAGAGGCTGTGAGAGGTTAAAGAATTTTTCTAAATGTCATATAACTACTCAGCTGGAGGATTGGGGTTAGACCATTCGACTTTGATTCTTACTCAGTTGCTCTTTCCTCTGTAGCATGCTGCCATGAAAATCCAAAAACAGCCAAGTCATCATGTAGGCAAGTATCCTATAGGCTTTTCCATCTCAATACTATTAAAATGCAATTGTGAATACTGCTCATTCTTAGAATATGACTCGAAGCCAACTATTTAAAGGAAGAATTTGAGCAATTGTGGGATGGTGTCAGGCAGAAATATTTAGGTCCTCTAGAGAATAATAAATGACTTTGGGCCACCACTCCGCCACACAGCTGAACAGAAGTTCCTGAAGTGTGTGTGGTGGTGTGGTGGTGGGGCACAAGCAGCTTCTTCCTATTAGTAAACAGTATAAATGAGATGAAGGAGAAAGGGTTGGAGAGAAGGTGCCTGTAGACCATTGGATTACTGATGCAGAAATGATTGAAAATGTTTTGAATTCTGCCAGGAAAAAAATCAAAGAATAGGAAAATGACAGTGAGGAAGATTTTTCTCCAGGGCAAGAAAATAACTTGGCAAGAGGCTGCTTTGGCCTATGATTCAATAATGAATTGCACAGAAAGATAGTTATGTTACCATGCCCAGGAGGGCATGCAACAACCCATCCATCACTAGACCTTTATGAAGGATAAATAAAGGTTAAAAATGCAAACTACCATTACTAGCTTTAAAAAGAAAGGAAGTCATGGGATACTGTTAGTATCAGGCCTAGGAATAATACAGAAAGTCATGTATTAGCTACATTCTGCAAAGTAAGTGCTACTACTGATTTGACCCATGAAGAAACTGAACTCAGAAAGGAAACTAATAGTCAAGGTCACTGATATGTTGCTCCTGTATTGGATGGATATTAGGGAATGCACAACCTTTAATTCAATTCAGGAAACACTTTAATTTTTAAAACATCCACATTGGATATCAGGATTACTCCTCAGTTCCTGGGCCTGTATACCACCTTCCACCTTCTCTTCTCTTCTCTTCTCTTCTCTTCTCTTCTCTTCTCTTCTCTTCTCTTCTCTTCTCTTCTCTTCTCTTCTCTTCTCTTCTCTCTGTCCTCTCAACTCGCTGATTTTCTTTGCTCTCTATGTTAATGTATCTCTATCTCTCATCTTTCTTGTTTTCACTGCAAACAGTGAAGACTGTTTAAACTGCCTCAGTGCAAGAAGCATGGAGCAAAGAGGGAAACACAGATGTGAGGGGAAAAATCCATTTTGGAAATCTTCTGTTTGCAGAGTCACTGATCACAGCCCAAGCTCTCATCCCCTGTACCTGTCAAGCCACCTACTCCCTTTCTGACTGGTTTAGGAGCACTGATATTGCTGTCAGCTATACATTAATGATGGCATCTTTTGAAAACTGACTAATGCCTTGAATATGTTTATGATTTTCTAGTAAAAACCTACACTCACTTTTAACTTGTAGTTTCCCAATCATGAGTCCATAATATGTTTATTCCCTTAATATGAGACTGGGGCTGTAAGAGTGTATATGTTTGTAAGTGTATGTCTGTGCATATGGATATTTGCAGGGTATTATTTTCCATAATTTTGAAAGTTACTTTATTATCTCATTGCAATTATATATCATAATGAGGTTTGATGTGATTGAAAACATACATGCACACAGTTCTTGGTATTTTTTCCTCTACCTCATATTCCTATCCCTCTTCCCTTCCCACATATGTGAGTAAAATTGGCAATAATACCTTCACATATTGCTATAGTATTATTTGAACCGTATCTTTCTTCAATCCTCTTTCTTTCCCTTTTTAACTCTCTCCCACAGACCCTGCCCACTACTCTATAAGTCTCTCTCTGCATTATTTAGAGTCCCTTGTGTTTCCTATTTTTTTCTCTAGCTTCCACATATGAGAGAAAACATACAACCCTTGATCTCCTGAGACTGGCTGACCTCATTTAGCATAATATTCTCTAGTTTCATCCACTTTCTTACAAATGACATAATTTTATTCTTTCTTATGGCTGAGTAGAATTCCATTGTGTGCATCTACCACATTTTCTTTATCCAGTCATCTGTTGATGGACACCTGAGCTGGTTCCGCAATTTAGCTATTGTGAATTGTGCTGCTATAAACATGGATATGCCTGTAGCACTATATTATTCTGATTTTAATTCTTTTGGAAAATACCAAGGGTGATTGATGGATGAGTAAAGTACAGTCCAGAAATAGGTTTGCCAAGCTCACACAAATAGAAAGTGGTAGAACTAACTCCTTTCTTTGTATCAATTTTTCTGTTTTATTGCTTATATAAATTTGGTCATACTTAACTGAACCAATAACTTTCTCCTGTTTTTAAACCTATATTTTTGATTGCCTAAAATAGTACCCAAAGATGAAATAAAATCAGAATAATTTCTACAGGTAGGAGGATGTGAATTTTGCTTTTGCTTTTAATGAGACCTATTTGGCCCTTTCTAGACAAGAGACTTTTGAGACATCTAAATACACTACCATCTATTTCACTTTTAATGATGTTGCTCCTCTACCTCCACTGTATCAGGAAAACAACAGACTGGGAGGAAAAAAGAAGGTTTCTGTCCAAGTGCTTCTCTTCCTGTCCAGTCCCATTGGGTGCAATTAAATTAAAGCATAATCAATTGTTGTCAAACATTAGGTATACTGACTTGAAAGATAATAGACCAAGCCTACAACCAAAATGTTGTGTATCTGTCACCTCAATACAGTGAGGGGCATATTGTGGATGTTTTTGTAATTATTGAAAATATCCCCCCCTAACAGGAAACTGAAGTCTCCAGCTTTGCTCTTCAATGCTTTCCTACCTGTAAAACCATTGTTGGATGTTTTTGTTAACAGCAAAAGAGCATCTGTGCCTTAATTTGAGTTCTTGGATGTTTTCATGGATTTCAGACACAGTGGGATGATTGAGCGCAGGCAGTCTGGAGTGACATGGGTCTTGACTTCTGTACAGTTTCAATATGGCCTTGTAAGCAAATGGCTCAGACTGTAGCAAACTCTAAGTAAGATATAAAATAGATCTTAAAGCCAATAGTCATATAAGTTCTTGATCCCTCTTTCAACTCTAAAAGTTCAGAATTCAATCAACAAACAGGGATCACCACATCTTCAGGCTCTGTGTCTGGCATCACAGAATGATGAAATTTAACTCCACAGAAACATGAGGACTGAGTTTTAAAACCTATCTCCTTTAATGACTACATGATGAAGGAAGGTAGTAACAAGAAGAGCTGCCATTTATGCAGTGCTTGCTATATACATTGAGCCCTCTGCCAAACATTCTGTATGTATTAATGCATCAAATCCTTACAGTTAAACACAGTGATCTGTCTTCATTTCACACATCTATAAAGTCATAGAGAAAGGACCTAAATTCAGATTTGTCCAATACTGAAATCTGTGATCTCATCCACTTGACAAAACTTCCTCTCCATTTCATAGATTAAGAAACAGACTACAGTTCAAAGATATAAACAAACCAGGCCTGGTGGTGCACACCTGTGATCCCAGTACTTGGGAGATAGAGGCAGAAGAATACCAGGTTCTAGACCAGCCTCTGCAACTTAGCAAGGCTCTCAGCATCTTAACAAAACCTTGTTTCCAAATAAAATATAAATAGGGCTGGGGGTATATCTCAGAGGTAAAATGCCCCTGGACTCAATACCCAGTACCAAAACAAAATAAAAAATAGGACTAGGGATGTAGATCAGAGGTAGAATGCCCCCTGGATTCAATCCGCAGTACCACAAAAGAGAAGATGTTAAACAATTTGCTCAAATTATTTATGACTTATGAAAGTAGACAAGGGAAACAGAGCTGTGTGTGTGTGTGTGTGTGTGTGTGTGTGTGAGAGAGAGAGAGAGAGAGAGAGAGAGAGAGAGAGACTTTGCTCCAACTTCTCTGCTTCAACATTAAGGAGTTAGTAAGTCGAATAGTTTACAAAAAACCCATTATGTAAAAACTCCATATTATGGTGCTCAGAAACTGCTATGGACCAGGCTTGTGTCATGAATTATTTCCTTTTATGGCAACTCTATATTAAAAAGAAATATTAACTTTGTTTACATATAAGATAAATGAAGCTCAGGGAAGCAAAATGATTGGTCCCAAGTCACAGAACTATTCAAGTTTTGAATCCTGATCAGTATCACCAAGTCATGCTGTCTTTCTTTCAGATGATGCTGTGTACTGCAATCCTCTCTGAGACCCATGAAAATACACACACACACACACACACACACACACACACACACACACACAAGTTCTAACATAGAAAATTGCAGACAGAGCAAGAAGCCAAATCAACTTAGTAATTGTATGAGTTTATGAATGAAGCACAATTGATATGCACATTAGTATCAAAGAAAAATAAGTGCCTTGAGATTTCCAAAGTGGCCATTTACATTTTTTCTTTTGAGAACTGTCCGTATAGATAATTTGCTCATATTTTAATTTGGATTACTTTTTATTGTGATTATGTTTGCCGAGTTCTTCATATATCCTAGATATTAGTCCTCTATCAGATGAATAGCTAGCAAAGATTTTATTTTATTCTGTGGGTTGTCTCTTCACTCTGTTGATTGTTTCTTTTATTGCACAGATTTTAAATTCGCTATAGTCACATTTGTTAATTCTTGCTTTTCTTTTTCCTGTGCTTTTGGAATCCTATCTAGAAAATCATTGCCTGTAGCAATATCTTGAAGTGAAACCTATGTTTTCCTCTAGTAGTTTCTGAGATTAAGGTCTTAGTTTAAATATATGTGAAAATGCTCAATATCATTAACTATCAAGGAAATGCAAACCAAAATCACAATAAATTATAATTTTACCCAAGTTAGAATGAATAATATCCAAAAAAACAACAAAATGCTGGCAAAGATGTAGAAAAAAAAGAAACCCTCCTACACTGTTGATGGGAAGGTAAATTAGTATAGCCACTATAAAACTGTATGGATAGTCCTCAAAAAAATTAAAAAGGGACTATTATATCTACCATACGATCCAGCTGTCCCACTCCTGAATACATATTCAAAGGAATGAAGTCAGCATACAAAATAAATACTTGCATACCCATGTTTATTGTGACACTATTCACAATAACTAAGCTACACAATCAACATAAACATAGGTGCCCACCAACAGATGAATGTATAAAGAAAGTATGGAGCATATATATGTATATATATGTGTGTATATATATATATATATATATATATATATATATATATATACTCAGTATTATTCATTCATAAAGAAGAATGGAATCATGTCATTTTCAGGATAAATAGATGGAATTTGAGAACATCATATTAAATGAAATAAACCAGTCACAGAAATACAAACATCAAATATTTTCTCTCACATGTGGAAACTAAAACAAAAAAAAAAGTAAAAGACAAACAACTAGGGACTTGAAAATGGCCTGAGGGAGGGACAGAGAGGAGGTAGGGAGATAGTAGAAGAAGGGTGGATGGACATGATCAATATAAAATGTATATGTATAGAACTATCAATGTGAATCCCACTAATTAATACATTTCATATATTTAATATGTGTTAATAATTATAACAATATTCTTTAAGTTTCTAGAATTACTAATTTAAACCCAATGCCAAAAGACACTAGGGCTAAAACAGCACTGACATCTCAGAAGAAGTTGTTCTTTGTGATGAGGAGGGTATGGAAAAGAAGCACAGAGAAAGTTTCATAGAGAAAGAGTCAGTCACAAAAATGGCTTTGAAGGATTGAGAAAGAGCATGAGGTGGGAGGATACGCCATGCAGATATATCAGAATGAACAAAAACACACATATGTGGACTCACATGACCCATCCCTGGAATGTCAAGTACCCCAATGAGATTGAATTCTAGAGGATATGGGAAGCCACAGAGAGAAGAAACCATAAACTGAGTTTTTTCCAATTTGTGAAGGATCTTTAATGACTTTTAATGATATTTAGGTGACACGATCCTGTAGAAAATATGAGAAACTATTTGTGTGTGTTTTTTTTAATTAATAACCCTTAGTTTTAGAGAGAATTTAGGATTTTCTCTAAAATAGAGCAGAGGGCTGGGGATGTAGCTAAGTGGTAGAGCACTTGCCTAGCATGTATGAGGCCCTGCATTCAATTCCCTGCCCTGGGAAAAAGAACAGAAAGGCACAGAGTTCCCATATACCTCCTCTTCTTATCTACCATTGAAATTTTGGGTTGCTCACTAATGCAATATAGGAAAGCAATTGAAATTTGCATATAACTTCTATCCTGCAACCTTGCTGTAAGCACTTAGTTCCAGAAGTTCTTTTGTTGTTATACTTTGGAATTTTTACATAGACAATCATGTCATCTGTATACAAAGACAGCTTTATTTCTTCTCTCCTCACGTGTTTCCCTTTTATTTTCTTTTATTTTTATTACATCAGCAAAGATTTCCAATATGATTTTGTGTAGAATTAGAGAAAGAATACAACCTTATATTGCTCCTGATTTTAGAGAGATGGTTGGTGACTCTTAAGCTGGGAAGTCAGGGTGAAATAAACAAAGGCTTTTTATTTTTTTTGTCTCCATTGTTTTTTTTTTTTATAATTGGTGCATTGTAATCATACATCTTTGTTAGGTACAAGCTGAAAAAAGTATATATGCACACATTTCTCATTTAACCCCTTCCCCAATTCCCACCCCAATCCCTGGCCCTCCTTCCTTCTCAAGTTCAGTTTAGTGATTGACCTTGATATATTTGTGAAAGTACATCGTGCATTAGGGTGTTCCCCCCCTCCCTCGTCCATCACCTTTGGTTAAGTCAACTTCTTTGTTTACCGAGTATTTCTCCTTTTTCATCTGGAGACCCTCTTATGCCCCATCTTCTCCCTAGCATCCACATACTAGGGAGAGCATTTGATTTTTAACTTTTAGTGACTGACTAATCTCACTTAACATAATGTTTTCCAGTTCCCTCCATTTCCTTGCAAATAACATGATTTTGTTCTTCTTTATGGCTGAGTAAAATTCCATTGTGTACATATCCCATAGTTTTGTAATCCATTCATCTGTTGATGGACATCTTGGCTTCTTCCATAGTTTGGCTATTGTGAATTGAGCCGCTATAAACATAGATACACATACGTCGGTCTGATAGTTTGGTTTCCATTCTTTTGGGTAGATACCCAGTAGTGGTATTGCTGGGTCATATGGTAGGTTCACTCCCATTCGTCTGAGGATCCTCCATACTGTTTTCCACAGTGGTTGCACAAGTTTGCAATCCCACCAACAATGTATTAGGGTTCCCACTTCTCCACACCCTCGCCAGCAGGTGTTGTTGTTCGTGTTTTTTATGATTGCCATTCTGA
>PVLC010000988.1:143733-164703 GCA_004027655.1 Graphiurus murinus | reverse complement strand
AAAAAAAAAAAAAAAAAAAAAAAAAAAAAAAAAAAAAAAAAAACTACACTGAGATTCCATCTAACTCCAGTTAGAATGGCAATCTTCAAAACTACAAAAAATAAAAATTTTGGCAAAGATGTAGGGAAACAGGAATACTTAAGCACTGTTGGTGGGATTGTAAATTAGTATAACTATAATTGATATTAGTATGAAAATTCCTGAAAAGCCTGGGAATGGAACCACTACATAACCCATCTATACCACTCCTCTGTATCTTTCCAAAAGAAAAATAACATTAGAATACTATTCTAACACATGCATAGACATGTTTATAGCAGCACAATTTACAATAGTCAAATTGGAGAACCAACCTAGGTATCCATCAACAGATGAATGGATAAAGAAAATGTGGCATATACACAGAATGGAGTTTGATTCATCCATAAAGAAAATCAAAATTGTGACACTTGCAGAAAATGTTGAAACTACAGATTTTTTTCTCATATTTGGAAGCTGGAGAAAAAATAGGAAAGAAGGTGGCCTTCATGATAATGAATAGCAATCAGT
The DNA here is from genome assembly GCA_004027655.1 of Graphiurus murinus. Taxonomy (NCBI): domain Eukaryota; kingdom Metazoa; phylum Chordata; class Mammalia; order Rodentia; family Gliridae; genus Graphiurus; species Graphiurus murinus. The sequence continues at coordinate 164,154 of PVLC010000988.1, read as the reverse complement.
TAATTAGGTGAAAGGGATTGGGAGAGGAAGGACAGGAGGGAAAAAGGAGGCTAGAGGAAGGAAAAAGATCAAATATTGTTTGTATATGAATGTGTAACTAAAAATCACACTAAATGTATGGAGAAGGAGGAGAGGGAATAAGAGGAGAGGTGGCAGAAGGAAATACACCTAGAGTTTTTGTGTGCATATCTGAATGCAACACTTTGAATCTCACTATACTATATGAATACAATACACCAATAAAAATTCAAATTAAAAAATATGCACCTGACATGGACATATTTTCCTACAATTGCCTCTAAAGAAGAATTAATTGATCTTGTTGCTCAGCTGTTGCAAAGAGAGATAAAAGATCATAATGATTGGTTATTTTTGTAAACGCCACTCCCTCCCACTTCAAAAGAAAAACTTCAAATAAAAAATAACAAACTAGCCGGGCGTGGTGGCGCACGCTTGTAATCCCAGCATTTGGGAGGCTGAGACTGGAGGATCCGGGTTCGCGACCAGCCTCAGCTACCTAGTGAGGCACTCTGCAACTTAGTGAGACTCGGTTTCAAAATAAAGAATAAAAAAATAGGGCTGGGGGTGTAGCTCGGTGGTAGAATGCCCCTGAGTTCAATCCCCAGCACCGAAAAAAAAAAAAAAAAAAAAAAAAATAAAGAAGGTATTTTCAAAGAAGTTTATAATATTTAGTTATGAATTATTTCAATGAATATTTTAAATCTTTTTCTTCTTATGAAAATAAAAATTGAGGAAGGCACTGATAAATATAGGAGGTCAATAATAATAATAATAATAATAATAATAATAATAATAATAATAATAAAAATTCCAGGATGGGTTTCAACAAAAATATTTCTACTACAGTTTACATATAATTTGAATGTGTATATCAAAGGTGCATGTGCTGGAAGATTGGTCCTCAGAGTGGGGCCTAAGGGAATGTGGGTAAGTTATTAGGAGCCCTGTCCTTGGATGGCATTAAATTAATGTAGTTCTTCTGTACCCCAGTTGGTTCTAATGAGAAAGGGATATCATAAAAAGAGTGATGCTGGACCCTCATTCTCCCTGGCATCCTAACTCACCATTTGATCTTTCCATCTAACACATACCTCCACTACTATGCCATTTACCATGCTATGATGTGGGCAGAGGACTCTCCCCAGAGCCAATCATATGTTGCTGCCATGCTCTTGAATTTCCAGAATTATGAGCCAAATGAACCCTTTTTATAATGAAATTCCCAGAATCAAGTATTTTGTTATAGAAACCAAAAACAGACCAACACAACTTCTAGACCAAGACAGGATTAATTTGAGGAAAGTAAAGTTCTACTGGCTTCATAGTTTTTCAAGACATACATTGCAAAATCACAGAGCCATAGCATTTGGATGAAATAAATGACCTCTCTGCAGATTTTGTCAAAGCAGGACCATAGCTGCTGAAGGTATCTCAACTCATGAAAGCATCTGGGGAGAGCATTTTTGTCACTATTGAGAATTAAAAAGTGCACCTGGCTTCTGAGCTACAGAGTTATATTTTTTATCATTATGAGGAGCTTTTAAGATTAAAGGAAATCATCTAAGATTTCATCTGTAAGGAGGTAGAAGAGGAAGTAGGACACAAAAAAGCATAGCAAGCGAGCAAAAATAGCAACACTGAATAAAACCAGATGAAGCCTGAACTATGAACATATTATTTATTCATTTGACAGTCTCTGGAATCAAACAAGAATTACATGTTCTGAATACATCAAATATTAGAATTTTCTAGGGAGTACAAGAAAAAAAAAAAGAAGGAAAGCAGGGGTAACCATCATACTACATGCTAAAATGCAATCAAGGGGACACAATTGAGTGCTCTTACTAACAACCTCTAAATTTTATTCCATTTCAACAGTTTCTTAATTGTAAGAAATGTCATCTAATACAATTATCTATCTTGAGCTCTAGATTTTTCAAGGGCATCATGAGTATTTTATCAAAATTAGCCACCAGTTAGATTTTACTTAGATTATATTGTTTAAGACTCAAAATATATGTGTGTGTGTGTGTGTGTGTGTGTGTGTGTGTGTGTGTGTGTGTGTATTGCTGAGAATGGGATTCAGAGCCTCACACAATCTGGGCAAATGTTCTACCACTGAGTATAACTCAATGGTATCACAACTTTTGACAAAGTCGTATAGTTATTCTCATCCTATGGATCTGAAAATGGAAGCTATATGATCAGAGGACACAGTAAAGGCTGCATCAGGAATGTTAACAACTGAATCCAGATGCCCTGCTGCAAGTGGGGAGCTGCACAGACTCCTGAGGAAGCAGAGCCAGCAGGATTCTAAGTATTTCAAGAAGTGGAGCAGGAGCCGTGGCTAAAATGGAACAATTGGATAGGTTTTGATATGTGTCCCATTTGTGTAGCTCCCAAGCTGTGCTGGAGAAGAGATGGAAAGTGATGAGAAAGCATGTGATGATACAATGGCTATGGCACAGACCTGTACATTTTTATCTGTCTTTAAGCCATATATATATATATATATATATATATATATATATATATATGTATATATATATATATATATATATTCTTCTCCCATTCCACAGAACTTGGGCAAGGCTGGCGATTCAGTGGACTCAATTCTCCAACTATAACTGTTACTATGACTGAAGCAATTAACTGTAATATTTGTTACCTCCTGGGGCCCATTGGAGAGAAGGCACATGGACCGAGATAGGCCTAATGGGCTGCTCTGAGGGCATGCTGGTAGAAAATGAGTGACTTGTTGCCTTTATTCAGATCTCAAACTGAAAAGGCAGCCTTTAAGAGGTTCAAGACAAAATGTGGCAAAATTGAGAGAGAGAGAAATGAGAGAGAGAGAGAAAGAGAGAGAGAGAGATCCCTTGAACCTTTGAATCCCGGATATAGCCTTGCCCAGTCATGCGATCTCATAAACTAATTATTTAATCACCATATTGATTAATGTCACTCCCAGCGAAAAAGCCACAGTAGTTTTGATAAGAACAGTACCCCTATTTTCTAAGTGTAAACTAAGATTCATATTTTTAAAAGGTAATGTTACCTAAAGGGAGTGATAAAACTTAGTATCTTAAGTCAGAATGGTTCTTACACTGTAACATCAGAGCAGAAACTTACTGCAAGCCACATGCTGTAAAACACTTCACACCTTCTTTTCCTCGGTGCTACCTACTGAGGTGGCAGCCATCCTCTATTCAGCATCATGGCTGCCTTCAGACCCTTCATGAAGCCCAACATCATCAAAAAGAGGACAAAGAAGTTCATCTGGTGCCAGTCAGATCTATATGTCAAAGCTAAGCATAACTGGCAGAAACTCAGAGGTATTGACAATAGGTTGTAAAGAAGATTCAAAGGCCAGAGCTTGATGCCCAACATTTGTTATGAAGCAACAAGAAAACAAAGCACATGCTTCTCAGTGGCTTCCAGAAGTCCTAGTCCACAATGTCAAATAGCTGAAGTGCCTCTGATGTGTGACAAATCTTGCTGTGCTGAAATTGCCCACAGTCTCCTCCAAGAACCACAAAGCCATCATGGAGAGAGCAACCCGGATGGCCATCAGAGTCACCAACCTCAATGCTAGGATGCACAATGAAGAAAACAAAGACAGCTCACAAGCATGTTTTTTGCATATGTGTTTAAATAAATCCACAAAAACTACCAAAAATAAAAAAAGAAAGAAAACACTTCACAAATATCAAGTCTAATTGTTGTAACAACTGTATTATCATGATTCACATTTTAAAGGTAAGGAAAATGAGTACTCCCAAGATCATACAAATAATAAGTAGCTGATCAGGGAAGAAAATCTAGGCAGGATAGCACTTGAATTGCTCTTTTTAGCATAACATTATACATTAAAGAATAAAAAGTGAAAGAAATAGAAAAACTATAATGGTATTTACTCATTTCCAAAACTACTTTGAACAAGGAGATATATGAAATTTTTTAGAGAAACTAAAATTTTGGTTTGAAAAGTGAAGTTTCTTCAAAGCAGAGTCTTTTATTAGTTGGTGATCAGGAATTAAAAATTTCAATATTCTGAAGTTGAATATTATTGGAAAATGATTGCTAGCACACAAAGGTAATGCTGACAGACACCAAGGATGGTATGTCTAATCAAAAGTACTTAACTGGACTTAAAAGAAAGAAAGGGACTTCTAGTGGCATCCAAACTATCTCAAACAAGAATGTGTAGAATGGTCCCCCAGTTCAGAAAATTATAATATAGCTAGCAACAATGAAGCTGTTGTTGATGATTAGGCTCTTCAAGACCTACTTTTCTATGACAAATAACCATTTAAAACCATCAAGTCTAATTGCTGACCAGTGAACTGCAGATGTGAAAGTATGAGTTTCTACTTCCTCAAGACTCTTCATTGTCTGTGTTGTGTATACTACTGGTCCTCTATCATTGCAGTTTACCAAGTTTGGGAATGAAAGTCAACTGAATTTCAAATAATCCAGTGACCATTTCTCTATCTCGGAATTACAGAGATATTATTGTGAAAACTGAGAAACATATCATAGAGAAAGTTTACACAAATTTGAAGTTGAGTCACATATTCATTCATTATAGTTTGAATGCAGAAATTATTCCACTTTAGAACAAATACACCATTTAGAATTGTCTAGAATTTAGGCCAGTCCTCATAGATACTTTTAGTATTTGTTATATTAATCTATAAAACAAAAAATCCTTAAAGGATTTTCTACTCTAGCACTTAAAAATATTTCATAAGGAAAACTGTTACATATTTAATGAGAATATTTTCAATTGAAAAATGGAGAACTGTGATCATATATTTGATAACTCGAAAATATTTTGATGTTGACTTTTTCTAACTTTGGATTGAATTTGATGACTGTGTAGAAACATCCATCTAGGAAAAAAGATTAAGTATTCTGTAGCACTGTTGATGCCAAATTATCCTTTTTGTTAAGTTTTAGATTTCTCTCCCTGTTGCTTCTTGTTTTATTTCTTTAGACAAAATCATAAAGTAGTGTCTCAAAGGGACTATAAAATATGAAAACAAGCAGTGAATATTGCTCGTTTTCATATTTTATAGTAGCTTAAGTTTTCCACTGTCATTTTTATTAAAGCTAATTTATCAAAATGTTTAATCATTCCACAAAAAGTGTTATTGAAAATCAAGACAACCTCATTAAAAAAAGAATTTCTAAAATTTTAGTTTAAGGAAATATGTCTAAGTCAACTGACAAACTACAATGGCTTATTTTTATATTTATGGTATTTATAGAAATAAGTTGAACATTCATGTTGCTTTTTTCAGTCTGAGCGGAAGGAAGATGTGAGCACGTGGAAACTTTACAGCATGACCTGCATAGGATGGTGAAGAGGAAATAAGCAGGAATCCAGGAGCACAGAGCTTGCCGTATGCTTCCTGGACAATACTCTCAGCAGGACTAACAAGGAGAATATAGATTAGCACAAGTTATGCAGTTATTATATGCATGCTTGAATATACTGCTATGGTTTGAATGTGTCAGCCAAAAGTCATGTTCTAGACACCTAATCCCCAACATAACAGTGTTGAGAGGCAGGACCTTGAGAAGTGATCACATCATGAGGACTCTGTCTCAGGAATGGATTTATGTCACTTTCACATGGAGGCAGTTTATTATCACAAGAGAGGGTTTGTTATAAACGTTTCCCTCTCTCTTACACTCTCACCTTTGCCCATGGGATGATGCAGGAGCAAGGCCCTCACCAGATGCAACTCCTTATCTTGGATGTCTCAGTCTCCAGAATTGTAAAAATAAATGTTTTTTTAAATATAAATTACACAGTCTATGGTATTTTGTGTTTTGTTTTTAATCTAATAATTGGCTACAGAATATCATGCCAGACTCAAGTATTAATACATAATAGATACTAACAATATTTTTTAACCCTTTTTTTAAAAATGTGTGTGTGTGTGTGTGTGTGTGTGAGAGAGAGAGAGAGAGAGAGAGAGAGAGAGAGAGAGAGAGAGAGAGAGACAGAAAGGGAGAGAGAAAGGGAGAGAGAGAGAGAGAGAGAATACAAATGATAAAAGGAAAAGTAGCCTTCTAATACAAAAATTCCTCAAAGTTGGGATATTTGCTTTGGTGTGTGTTAAACACAAGAAAACATAGTTCAGTGGAACAAGAGGTACTGAAACCTGCCTCTGTTATTCAACAGGTATGGCCTGAAAGGAGTAACTGGTTTATTTAATTTCAATCTTATCAATACAAAAGAAAATAGTTTCATTAAAGATTCATTTATTTGTAAGTAACAAAACTATAATTCAAGATAGCTGTATAAAATGGAAAAGTATTAGCTTCATCGATTGATTATAGTGTTGAAAATGTTGCTTTCTTTTTTCTTTATTTTTTTCAGGTTTGCTTGCTTCCTTGCCTATACTATAGTTAATGCCAACTAAGCATTAACTATATGTGCCCTGGGAAACCATGGCGGGCTGCTCCTGATTTATATAGTCCCTGTAGTTCATGATAAAGAAGATAAATCTCTCTCCTGAGGCCTATATATTGAATTCCAACTAAATCTCTGAAGAGAGCATCTGAAATTATGTAACCATTTTTTAAAAATAAAACCATGTCCAGGAGTGTATAACAGCCTATATGGCATGGCCACCTCATGACTAAAATAAAGGCACATGTGTTTTCAGTTCCAAAAAGCCAATGAACTGGAGGCAAAGTAGTTTCCCAAAGGGAATAAAAACATGGGCAAAATTTTCAGAATTTTAAGTGAGAATTATTTTCATTTATCCCCAATCCACATCAAATTGAGTATAAAAGTGGAGTAAAGATGCTTTCATACATGCAAGTCCCTTAAAATGTTTTGCCTGTATCCCGTTTTTCAAAAAGTTATGAGAGGGTGTATTCTGGATAAAAGTAGGAGTAAATCATGATAAAGACAACATGGGCATGAGCAAACAGAGGTTCCATGAGGGAGAAAATAAAACAAATTCCCAAGATGTTCGCAAAGGATAATCCAATGGAAAGTTCTCCACAACTGTTTTAGAAAAAGAGTTGGACTGTGAAACAAATGATAAAATTTAATGTGCAAAATAAACTAGAGAAGAATTTAATGTAATTAACATATAAAATGAATTATAGAAGAATTTTACAATTCTTTCAGAAAACTTTGAGCTAAATCAATACCCAATACATAGAAAATAAAGCAAAAAATATAATGAGACAATTAATACAAATAGAAAAAACAACCATTGTCTGTAGTGAGACATAATAACTTTGTATACTTCACTGTGTCTGGCTTTGTATGTTCTCTTTAGTTTTTGTCCTTTTGGGATTAGTTAAAAGTTTCACAAAATGATAGTGGAGATGATTAAATATTGAATTGAAATAATAAATCAAAGTATTAAAGTGCTAAGAAATGTAGATTACTCACACACCCACGAAAATTCTGGTCTTTGAGTATTTAATTCAAGAATCATTCATTATATGAATGTATATCCCCCATTGTAATTACTGGACCAGCCCTATGTTCGTAGGAGGACTGACCAGAGAGCAATAGCCACCATCAAAGTTAGCATGAAGGAAGTCAACATCCTATGCAGAGATGGCAGGAGTTGGGACCAAGGCCACAGGGAAGTGAGGAGAGAGGACCAGCGTCAGGGCAACCAGAGGAGGACATCAAGGACCACGGCGAGGATATTTTAGTAACTCAGAGGAGAGTAAGGAATGCTACTAAAAATGATTTTAGAAACAGAGCAGAGAAAAAAATATGGAACTTTTTTTTTAAGAAAGCATGCAATAAAAAGTTGTGAATGTGCGTGTGCGTGTGTGTGTGTGTGTGTGTGTGTGTGTGTGTGTGTGTGCCTGCATCTACTTAATGTTGTTGTCAGTCTTAGGAACCAATTATCTTCCATTCATGCCGTTTCCTGTAACTGATGCTGTATATTCACTGAAAAAAACTGACATTACTGCACAGTCGGCTTAAAATTTTCAATGCGCCACAGTCTAAAACCTTAAAGTTAAGCTCCGTTTCCACAGCAACCACGGTTTAGCTCCTCAAGCAGAGTTAGACCTTTTTTTGTGGTCTTAACCTACATGTATTCAGGAAACCTTGCTGATTTTTGATGCACAATTTATAAATTTTATTGGTTATATAAGTCTATGCCTATGGTTTGTTTCCTGCATTTGAATATGCAATTACAATTATGCATAGGAGTAGTTGTTGAAATACAAATTAGAAAAAAAGAGTATAATTATGAGCAATTGTGTGTTCAGAGATATTTTCCATAAAACTAATGACTAGTTCACTTGAAAAGATAAGGATTTGACAATTCATCTGTGAAAACAAGTCTGACCCAATTTTTAAGGTCCTTCTTCTTTACACACAAATTCACACACACACACACACACACACACACACACACACACACACACACATATCCTGGAGTAATTAGAGATTTTCCTGAGCCACCGTTGCCCTATCTCCAGTGGAAAATCTTAGCTATTTCTGTAGGATGGTTGTCTAATGAATCTACTATAATAAATAGCTAGTTTAAACTGCAGATAACAACCTTTTAACCACACTGTTTTAATCAGTTAAGTTTCCTGGCTTCCTATGGACTTAACTTCAGTCTATCCCACTTACTTCTACTGAGCCATTTGGTCCTCTAGAGAAAAAACTGTCCAATTGTTCCAATAATAAGAGATCTTTCTATTTCTCAATGTTAAAGAAACAGGAACAATTGGATATAACTCTTGATAGAGATTTATAATAGATATGGCAGCATTCACATGGAAGCAGTCAAGAAAATGACAACCCAAGGATTGGAGGAAACTTTTTTTTTTTAAATTAAGAAAAATTAACATTAAGTTATTTACCAAAATATCAAATTTTTTTTTGTTTTTTTTTTTTTGTTTTTTTGGTACTGGGGATTGAACCCAGAGACATTCTACCTTTGAGCTATACCTCTAGTCCAATTTTATTTTTTATTTGGAAACAAGGTTTCCCTAGGTTGACAAGAGTCTCACTACTTGCTGAGGTTGTCCTCCAACCTGCAATCCTCCTGTCTCAGCCTCAAGTACTGGGATTACAAGCATGTGCCACCATGGCTGGCTCACCAAAATATCAGATTTTTAATTTCCTAAAGAATGATGTCCTATTCTTGTCTTTTCTGATGAGACCTTAAAGACAGTTTACATTCAGATTTGGTCCCTTTATGTTTTCGACACTTCATGTTCAGAAATTTTGATGTCATGTTTGAGAACCATTACAAAACTCTGGATTGTAAAATTTCTTCTTGGTGATTCTTTTTCCTCACTCCCATGCTCATGATTTCTGTGTACTATTTGGAATTTGTGACTTTTGTATGTAGATGTCAGCATGCATGTACACACATGTGCGCCTGCACATGTATGCACACACACACAAACACACACATGCACACATGCACACACACAGACACCTTGGATTTTTCTTTCCTCTGGTTGCCAAAGTAATGGTCAAGAAGTATGTGAAAAAATGAAAGCAGACATTTCCATTTCAGATTTAAATAACTCTTTTCATTGCCTAGATTCCTCTTTTTAAAAACAAAATCACTGGGCAAAATCATTTAACTTTTATCCTGCTAACTCTACAAAATCATGGTTCATAAACACATCTGACTTTTCAGTAATTCTTAGCAATCATCTATTTATAGCCATGGCCCTTCACATGACTCAGAGACCATATTCAAAATTTCCCACATTTCCCTCTAGCTGTCTAAGTTCTTCTTTTTTCATAAAAACTTTTCTATTCCATATGAAAAATGTATGCTATCACATGGGGTTTATTACCAGCTGCTTCCCCCTATATAATTTGCAATTCTTTTTATACCAATAATTATTTTCCTTTCATATCAGAAAAAATAAGCCCATTTACATCTGAAGTTTGTATTTATGTGATCTATTCTGGACACATTTATACTACAATTTTATTGATCTTGGGAAATTTCTCCAGCCATAAATCTTTTTGTTTTATATTGACAGTCTTTTCCTCCACTGTTAGTTTTCCACTCTGCTTATGCATATATATGTTTAAATGTTTTCTAATTTAAAATTCAATAAAATAAATTTTAAAAACTTTATTTTTGATTTTTCTGTTATTTCTTCTTTTTTTTGCTTTATAAGATGACTGAAATACAAAACTCATTAACTTTCTTATACCACCTGTCCTCTTGTTTGTCAATGCACAATGTTTGAATTCTTATTATTTTTCATCATTCAACTCAATCGTATTAACTCTAGCAATAATTCTCTCATTGTTAAATCAAACGTTTTTCTGCCCTCTTTTATTCAACTACAAATTTCAGTACTGGTTACTATTCTTATGTTTTATTTTGAAACAGGCTCTTGTTAGGTCTCTGAGAGTCTCCCTAGATTGCTGAGGTTGGTCTTGAACCTGTGATCTTTCTGTCTCAGCCTCCCAAGTACTGAGATTACAGGAGTGCGCCATCACACCTGACTTACTATGATTTTTTTAATCTGTCTCATATATTGCTCCCTTGTTCATTTCTATACTCTTTAGCAATTTTAAATTGATCACAATCTCTAATTGGAGAAGGCCATATTCTGATCAATATTTACATTCCCAGTGTCAAACACAGTACCTTGAATCTATAATCTTAATAAATATTTGCTGAAGGAAATCAATTGTGAAAAATGATACATAAAAAATACAAGTCACATGACATATAGGAATAATAATAGCCAATTGAATATTAATACTGTCATCACAAATTATATTATATATATATGAATATATAGAGAGACATATACATAAAATCTCCACTCTGTTTTTTATATCTTCTGATATAGTGTTTTAGGTTTAGTCCTACCAGAGTCAGATACTCTTCTTTGGATGATTTATTGAGGAATACTCTTAAGATCAGCATCTGGAACAGATGAAAAGAAATATTTAAGATGGAGGCTGAAGTTGAACAACGATGTAGTTATAATAGGCTTCAGACATTCCCATAAGGAGATCCAGAGCAAGGATGTTCCTTCAGAGTTATCTTAAATAGAGGAAAGAGAACTGGCCCTTTGGAACCCTGAATAGACCAGTCATTGCATGTGGGCTGACTTGTCTACTCTCAGTGAAGGTACACATTTTCAACTGAAGAAACTACATGCCACTGGGAATCTGTGAGCCATCAAGAGGCCATGCTCCTGACAATTAGATGAGTGATCCAGTCACTTACCATGACCAGAACTGTCAATTTTTCTGGTGGATGGCTCATGTTTATTTTTCCCACCATAAATGCTACCTTTGCAACTATTCCAAACCCCCCATGAAACAAGAAACTCTGTAAACAATCCCCCTCCAATGTTCTTAGTTAACCAATTCATTCCAGAACACATGACTGGCAGAATTATTTCAAAAACAAATGAAATTTATTTGAACAGATTTCTGATTCTTAATTGCCTATACATTAAAACACAAACTACTATCCCATCATACCATAAGTCATTTCAGATCTGCCCTTTTTGTCTTTTGGTTTCTTAAACCTTATGACACAGTTTCTTTGTACTTTTTCAAGACTACAATAATAATGGTCTTTCTCAAGGTCAGTTTAGTGATTGACTTTGATGTGTTCATGAAAGTACACCATGTGCATTAGGGTGTCCCCCTTCCCCTCCATCACTTTCTGTTAAGTCAAATTCTTTGTTCACCTAAGGATTCTCCTTCTTCATCTGGAGTCCCTCTTATGTCCCATTTTCCTATGTTAGTATACGAACAGATTTACATGGAATAAAAATGCAAGCCCTGCCTCGCACAGGGCCTGGTAGTCAATGACGGGTTCGATTTTCTCAGGGCAATATCAACCTAAAACAGGGCTCGTTGAATGACTCACCAAGACCCCATGATGGGTAAGATTAAGCATCTGGTAGGAAATAACCTAAGACAGGCACAGTCCTTCGTGCATTTTAAAATAAAAATGGGGGAGTTGTGGGAGCCCAGCTGGACCCTTTCCCCCCTGGCAGTTGCTATATGCATATATGAGTAATTATACTGATTCTTCTACTATGGCTACACTGGCGTCTCGAAGTCTAGAGATTGTTCCTAGGATGCGTAGATGAAAGACCCTCCTACTTCTTAGAAAGTAAATATATAACCCTAAAGGAGTATGGTTTTATGACTCTAGAAAGTTTACTTTACCAGGCTATGTTAAGAATGTGGGCTATATGTGTAAAACGAAGAAGTGGTGCTATTTGTGATCTGACAATGACTGATATGTCATAAATGTCTATGTAACCCTGTTGTACTCAAGAAATGTATAACAAATCCGTGCTGAAAAAGAAAAAAAAAACAATAATAATGGTCTTGTGCTAACCTTGAATTTTCACATGTTCCTCCCTCTGACTGGGATGAAAACCTTCTCCATCTTCAAGGAGCACCTTAAAGCTTTCTCTTTTGGAAGGCTCCTCCCGCATCTTTGAATAATATCAAATACTTTCTTCCAGATTTTCACTGCTGGCTTTATCAACACTGTTAGAATAGTCAATGTTATGCATATTTCCATGATCTATTTATTTATTTTTCCCATGATCAATTTAAATGGTGCTATTCTTTCCTATCTCAATCTCTGTAGCATCAATTTCTTCCATATTTAATGACATACAGTAAGTAACAGATTGAGTTCATTGAACAAATAAAAGTATGAGAAGGTATATATGGTGAATATACCTAAAAGATTTTTGTAGGATTATGTGTCAAATATACTTTCTCTATGATTTCATTTTTCCTCCCTACAAATGCCATATTCTAGGGCTTATGTATAATTTTGTTTGATTATTGAGTAGACATTTAATACCTGTCACTTTGAGAATATATTTTAATTATAATGGTAATAACAATAAAATATTATGTTATCAATGACAACTTTCTAAAAAGTTTCTTGTAGCAGATATTAACCCAGTTTTTAAATAGATATTTTATGGTCCAGAAAATCTCACACTTCTTTTCTACATACCATAACTCTTATAACATCACAAAAATTTTCATAGGAATTTGTTATCCTTATTTCTCTTTCACATTATTTATAAGAAGTTCTAGACTCAGAGGTATCCATTAGCACTTGAATTGCCAGTGCCATAAGGCTTTACTCAGTTTTTAAATCTAATACAATAGCCTAACCTTCTTCAACCTCTAAAGTCTTTTTGACACACTTCCAGAAGTCAGTTCATAGAATTACAAAATCTCCCATTTCATCTCCCTCTGTAAGTAGCATTTCCCCATCTTGTTGCTCTAACTATAATATGACTTTTTCAGAAGACACTGTTCATCTTAGATTAGTTAGTTTGGCCTAGGAAAAATAAGTAACTCTACAATTCAAAGTAGAAAGTCCTTAACAAAGGGAATTGACTTACATATTTGCCAAATGAATAGAGGTATGAAATTCAGGAAATACTTTGCCAGAATTTTAAAAAATCAAGAAGTTCCCACATCACAGCTTGGCCACCACCAACCCCTTAGCAGCCTACAACACCATACAAGATACAAAGACCACTCTTAGATGTGACTATAACCTATTTTCCAGATACTTTGTCTGTCTACATCTGTCCCTAGACAATAATGACCTCTTTTTCACCACCAAATTTTGCCCAAATACATTATTTCCCATAGCTGTCCAATACATGTGGATAACAGCACAGCAGTTATTCAAGTTCCTTAAAACAGAGATCTTGGAATCTTCTATGACTGTTCTTCTCATATGACACATATGATCAGAGAGCCTTCTCAAATATACATCAAGAAATGTCCAAACCTGACCACTTCTCTAGCTCTATTGCTATGACTCTAAACAATGTTATGATCATCTTTTTTCCAGGATAGTAGTAAAGGTTCCCTAACTTGTCTTTCTGCTTTCATCAGGCCCCAAATTATCTACTGAATATTACATACATAAATAAACACCTCCATAAGGGGTATATATTTTGAAATATGTTATAAAGCATAAGGAAGATGGAGATTCATTTTGTTTTGTTTTGTTTTTAGGACCAAATTTTGATATAATTTGGCCACATTTGAATATCTTTGAGAAAATTTGATCTAAGAAAAAATATTTTTGTTCCTGTTATTTTTAAATGGAAGAAGCTACATGTCTATATAGAATGGAAAGAAGGAAATATTGGATTTGGAAAGATTAGAAATATGAGAGACAACATAATTGGATTTATATATTTTAGAGGGATTTGAAATATTTACAATCCAGAAAAAACTTATTTCAAGAGGAGAATCCAATTCTGATACAAGAAAATGAGAAATTAGGTGTTGAGAACGTGATCAAACTTTAAAATCCTCTAATTGTGAGCTGTGTGAAAGGATAAATTACTCAAATGCTTTAAGCATCAATATTCTTGTCATTCATCCTTTCTTCAACAAACATCTATTGATTATATGCTATGTATTGTCACTGTGAAAGGTATTGAAGAAATCCTAAGGAAAAGTAACAAGAGTAACTGCATTATTTTATCTTATAATATTGCTATACTGAGTCCAAAGGAATTACTTACGGATTATGTTCAGAGTTATGATGAGAGAAGCACAGATGTTATGAAACAATAGGGACGGGCTCACAGCAGATAGTAGGATCAAGACAGCACTCTTGAAAGACATGCATGCAAGGAGGAAAGATATTTAAGCAATAGAATTTTACATTGGATAAGGTACGTTAGTATGACTGTGTTCTGGGAAAAATCTAACAGTATATTAGATTAGTAGAAAGAAGTAGTGGCTATGACTTAAAAACAAAACAAATTTTGGGGGCTGGATGATAGAGTATGTAAATGCATGGAGTAGGAAAAGACAAATCTGAAGTAATAGGCAGAAGGTACATAAAAAGTCTATGTAAATCAGCACTTCTCAAGTACACAGTAGTGCACAGTAGTCACTGGGGATCTTATTAAAACCTAGCTTCCTATTCAGGAGGTCTGGGGTGGGCTCCTTATATTTAGCAAGCTTGCAAGTGATGCCTGGAAACTCTACTCTTTGAGCAGTGAGGATTGAAATCATATCCAGGGTTTGAATTGTATACTTATTTCCACAGGGACTTAGGGTTAAGTTAAAATAGGAAGATAACTTGATCTAATTTTTTATTTTCAGGGGCTTCTCTCATTTTTTGATATAGAAAATGAAAATTCTGGAGGTAGGAGACTTTTTTTGGTACTAGGGATTGAACCCAAGGAAGTTCAATCACTATTATACCCCAACCTTATTTTATTTTTTAGTTTGAAACAGGGTCTCCCTGAATTACTGTATTATGTCCTAGAACATGTGATAGTCTCAAACTTCCCAAGTACTGGGATTACAGGCATGCACTATCACACACATTGGTAGGGAGACATTTCAAGAAGAGGAAAAGAGATAGGCAAACAGCTCCCTTGCACCTCTTTTATAAGGTCACTTGTCCATTCATGGGGGCTCTATATTCCTGATGTAATCACCTCCTAAAGGCCCTGTCTCCAAATGTTTATAATATTCAAAATTACAGAGTTAGCTTGGGAAGTTGTAGAGGGGATAAGAGGATAGATAAGTTTTAAGCTAGAATGGAGAAGCAATCATAATAAATTGAATCTGTGTATAGGGAGGAAGAGAGAAATCAAATATGATACTCAAGTTTATGTTTAGAGCATATTGGTGATGATGATGTTGATAAAACAACTAAAACTTATTCAAATATTACTACATTCCAGGAATTAACATGTGTGCTTTTAAGTCATTTAAGTTACAACAAAAAAAAATATTAAGGAAGTGACTATTATGTTAGAAATGTGGAAACTAAAGAATGGGATAAGAAATCCCTAATTAGTAAAATACAAATGCTCAGAGAGTGGTTATGATCATTATTTATATTATTGCTATTATTATTATTATTACTATTATTCAAGTACATCTGGAATTGGAAAAGAACATTATTGAAGGAATTCCTTTCTGACAATTATCCCCCCCTCAGATATTGTGATATGAAGAGTCACTTTCTAAGAAAATGAGGTAGGATTGGGTAAAGGGATACACAAAATTATAGACAATTTAGACATGTATTAAGAGTAGGAAAGAAACTTGACTGTAGATAAAAAAGGCACCAAAAAGTAGCATGATAGCCCACCAACTCAGTATTTTCAAATTTGTTTTAATATTAGTCAGGCTTATTCTAGCAGGTGTCAGCAGCCTGGAGGTAGAAACATAGAATATGGAAGGTTGGCTTGATTCAGAGTTGAGTCAATGTCAATATCCAGAGTAGAACTGATCCTATTGATGATGGAATTCATATGGTACAAGGATGGGATGAAGGGAGAAAAGGTTTCATAATTTCAAAGAGAAAGAATTTGTTCAGAATGTAGAGTCTTTGTATACACTTGAAATATCGAGATAATGTTTCTGTTCAGATTTTTAAATATATTTTCATATTTCATGTATGTTGAAATTTCAATGTTGAGAAGGCACCATAAAAATAATTTCAGGGAAAATAATAGAACTTCTAATCCATGTCACAATAGGCAACCAACCACAGGCTGCTATATCCCTTTCCTAAAACCCAACCCTATATAAAATTTAGAAGCTAGAAGGGAAATGGATTATAAAAATAATGAAAATAAGAAAAGCGAAAAGTACTTAATGTAGAGTAGAGACTATGTGTATTGGTGTGGATGAAAGGTAAATGAGTACGGTTTAAATCAGGAACAGGAAAATAAGCAGAAGACTATAACTGAAAAAAAAATTTGACAGTGTTTGTGATCAGAGTAGCAGAGAAGTCTTTCTGGGGAGCAAAGTGTAAACTGATTAGAATCATTGCTTCTCTTCCAAATTACAGAGATGATGATTTAAAATTTAAGGATTATCCTAGTTCATCACTGTGGCTCATAGTTCTCAAAACTGGGAAATCCAAGATCAAGGTGCAGCAGATCAGGAGTCTGGTGAAAGTTCCTGGCACCTTCACAGATGTCACTTCTCTCTCAGTCTTGATACAGCAGAAGCAAAGGCAAACAGCTCCCTTGTACCTCTTTTTTAAAGTCACTAATTCATTCAGGAGGGCTCTATCTCCATGATGTAATCACCTCCTAAAGGTCCCACCTCTTAATACTATCATATTGGTGATTAAGTTTTAACACATGAATTTTGGGGTGATATAGTCAAACCAGAGAGGGAAATTTTCCACTTTCTGGTGCTATCCTCCCCTAAATTTCACAGTAGAAGTCTGGCTTTAATAATAAAATACCTGACCAAATGTTTGCCTGCTAATATGGCAACAAACAAAATCAATCAGCTAGATTTCTTTGACCACTGAACCCCTCTGGCCTGGGGCTTATTCTATTTTTTTATTGTGTCTCAGGTTGTGTTTCCTAAGAGCATATATTGACCTGAAGAGTGCAAAATGTTTATTGGAGAGTAATGACTGTGAAAGGACATGGGGAGGAAGCAGGATTAGAAAGCAGGATTATACAGAGGGAGTCATCAGACTGTGCTCTAGAGATGCTTACAGCCTCAGCCAGTCCACTGGGGAACTCTTAGGTAAACACTAGCTATTTGAGAAATGTGATTTTTTTGCTTTCTTTTATTTTAATTTACATATAATAACTCTACAAATATATCAGGTACAATGTAATTTTTTTGGTCCATTTCATTGCAAATTTATTAAATCCAGGTAATTAGCATATCTATCACCCCAAGCTTTTTTTCATACTTTTATTGACACATTATAATTATACATCATAGTGAGAGTCAAAGTGATACAAACATACACGTAGATATCACTCTGTGTGTGCAGATTTCCCTCTGCACCCCAAATATTTATCATACTTTTTAATAAGAAATTTCAAAATTCTCTCTTCTACCTATTTTGAAGTATACAATAAATTAGCCAAAGTTACCTTCCTGTGCAATGAATACCAGAACTTACTACTCCTACTTAATTGTAACTTTGTTCATATTGAATGTTCTTCTGTTTTATTGCTGAATATTATTCCATTGCATATAGATACCACTTTTTAAAGAAAATCATTCATCCAGTGATAGGCCCTTAGAGTACTTCCATTTATTGGCTGTGGTGATGGAATGCAAACATCTCTTCAACATACTGATTTTATATCCTTTGTGAATATGTCCAGTAGTGAGGTTGCTTGGTTAATATAATAATTCTACTTTTTGTTTATTAAGGAAGCTCAAGTTTTAGTTCCAAAATGTCTTTACAAATTTACAATACCACCAAGATTTTAGAAAGGTTCCCTTTTCCTCACATCCTCACCAGGACTTGTATCTTTGATCTTTCTGATAATAGCCAGTCTAATAGGTGTGAGGTGATATTTCATTGCTTTAATTTGCTTTTCTCTGGTGGTTAGAGATGTGGAGTATTTTCTTCTTCAGTTTTTCCCATAAGTTTCTATGTTCATTTTTAAATAGGGTCATTTGTTTTCTTGTCATCGAATAGTTTGAATTCTTTGAATATTGGGAATATTAGTCCCTTATCCAAAGAATGATTAGCAAATATTTTCTCCCATTCTGTAGGCTTACTATTTAATCTGTCAATTATTTCCATTGCTGTGTAGAACCTTTTAGTTGAATGTAATCTCATATGTCTATTTTTGCTTTTGTTTCTGTGATTTAATGTCCTTTCCAAAGAATCCTAGCCCAGACCTATCTCATGGAGCTTTTCCCATAGATGTTTGTCTGGAAGTTTCATTGTTCTTGGTTTTAAATTTAACTTTTAATCCACTTGAATTGATTTTTGTTTATGATGATATGTAAGGGTCTAATGTCATTCTTCTGTCTATGTGGATATACATTTTTCTCAGTTCTATATATTGGAAAGAATGTTCTTTCTTCAGTATTTCCTTGCGGATTTTCTGAAATCATCTGGCTGTAAATACATGGAATATGTCTGGGTTCTCTATTATATTTCTTTGGTCTAAATGTCTTGTTTTATGCCAGTACCAAGTTGTGTTGACTACTATAGCTTTGTAATGTATTTTTATGTCAGGTAGTGTGATGCTTCTATCTTTATTCTTGTTCAAGATTGCCTTGGTTATTTAGAGTTTTTTTTGCAGTTATGCAATAATTTTAGGATTTTTAAAATTTTTCTGTGAAGAAGGACATTGGCATTTTAATAGAGATTACTTTAAATCTCTAGTCTACACTGAATGAGGAAATTTGAAGGTTTTTCCTCTAAGACTGGAGGAAGATAAGTGCACCTTGTTTTGCTATGATTTCTTTCTTTCTTAGGTACTCAGGCATGTATGTGTTCAGGTGCAACCTTATTCTATTCTAGTACTTCTAACTCATATTTCACAAATAACCCAAGACCCTTTTCTTCTTTCCAAAATGAGTGTAATTTTGAACTGAAAGTATTGGGATGCATTTAATATTTTGACAGCTTTAGAAGTGGCTTATTTCTATGTAATTCAAGCATTCATTCTTATTTTCTCTTCACTTTTATAGTTCACTGATTGAGTTCAGTAGAGAAAACCTTGGTTAATGTACAAAAAGGAAACTTGAATATCTTCAAGTTGAATATAGACTCCATATAAGATGAGATTTAATGTTTGAGATTATTTTATGTTTTTATGATAAGCTACTAGACATTTAATTTGGGGGCAACACTGATGTTGTGGCAGGATTTGTTTCCCTTGACAAGCCTCTAATTCATCTCACATCTCATTTCAGTGTCTTTGTTCATTACATGAAAGAGTTAGGATGCCACTGTGAGTCATTTGTTTCTTTTCCGTTCAGTAATACAATTTTATTTCAGTACTGACCTTCAGTTGAGCTCATCATCTTGTCTTACATGAAATGATAGAAAAAAGTTCCTCCTCAGATTAGAGTTGAATCTAAAAAGGGCCCTCTGTTTCCTAATGTGATGTGAGATGCAAATTATTAAATAAAGAAAACATGGATATATAGCTCTTTGAATGATATATTAAATATGTGAATAATCATACTCCTATCTCTGCTTTCTTTGATGTCATGCATGTCTTTTTCCCTGTCTTCCATAAAATGCAAATATTTTCAATTTTTATTTCTAAAATATTTTATAAATACATAATATTAGAGTATTAAGACTCTGTCTGACCAATTTTAATACTAAATATTGGAAAATACAAAGTTTTAACCTACAAAATACCAAATAATGCTTTTTTTAAAATAATTACTTAATGAAATAATTACTTAATTTCTTTTTCAAGAACTATAATTTAATTACACATCACTGTCTTAAAATTAAAATAAAAATAAAAGCAATAATGTAGCCAATTTTATGTTCAATGGGATAAAAATTTCTGTGTATATACAAAATTGAATAATTCATTCATTTTACTTCCCTTGATGCTTGCTTAACCAACAAGCAATTAAGTAGAATTAAACAGGTCCATTCACTCAGAGTG
>PVLC010000988.1:43733-141233 GCA_004027655.1 Graphiurus murinus | reverse complement strand
TGACATTTATGAAGATGATATAAAAATGAAATTCATAAGCCGGGCGTGGTGGCGCACGCTTGTAATCCCAGCATTCGGGAGGCTGAGACCGGAGGATCCGGGTTCGCGGCCAGCCTCAGCTACCTAGTGAGGCACTCCGCAACTTAGTGAGACTCGGTTTCAAAATAAAGAATAAAAAATAGGGCTGGGGATGTAGCTTGGAGGTAGAATGCCCCTGAGTTCAATCCCCAGTACCTCAAAAAAAAAAAAAAAAAAAATGAAATTCATAGATAAGCAGTGGAGTTTTTTTAGTTACAAAAAGCATTTGCTTTCTTTTTTCTTTAACACATGTCAAAGATGGAATAGAAAACAAACAGAAGAATTATAACAAGGTAAAAATATCAACTACTAAAGAGTCACTTTGACTATTTTCCAGTATCCCCCTAATTTGTCAATAGTTTAGGATTTTGTTTATTTTATATTGTTATAAAATTTTATAGTCCCTGGCCACACAGCCTAGAGAGTCTTCTGAACATTTTGCTAATGAATGCCTCTCTACATTTTACAGTTGCATTTAGTTTGGCATAGAAATGTGACCCTGTTTATAGCAGTATAAGTGAAGAATGAATGGAATTTACTCATAATTAAAGATTTTGGTTTTGTTTAGTTAATCTTACAATGCTAACTATAATTCACAAAAGACAAACTGAAGAAAGAAATGCAGTTAGGGAACTTTATAAAAAGAAAAGCTAAAAAAATTGGACATTTACTTTTCTTTATGTTTTCCCTTCATATTATATTTATCTTTAATCAATTCCTCAGAAATGACAACATTTAAAGGTTGAGTTAGAGTTTATAAATCTGTAAGAAAGAGAAATTTGAAGCAAGATGATGCTAAGAATTCAAATATATTTGGTTAGAAAGATAAAATGATGCAGAATTCACTGATAGGATAAGGGAAAATAAAAAATTCAGGTAAGATTTAAAAATAAAAGCAAAATATAATGTAAAGCATTATAAGTAATAATAGGAGTTGGGCATGGTGGCACACGCTTAGTGAGGCCCTCCACAACTTAGTGAGACCCTGTCTCAAAATAAAGAATAAAAAAATAGGGCTGGGGTGTAGCTCGGAAGAATGTCCCTGAATTCAACTCCAGTACAAAAAAAAAAAAAAAAGTAATAATAAAAGAAGATTAATTTGATAAGAAATCAGTATTTTATAGAATTATTTTCTTCTTCAATTTTCATATCATCTATTCATTCAAAACCAAATAATCAAAATCAATGTCTAGATGAACTGCCACACCAGGCATATTGTTCTTTCATCAAATGCAGACTGCCCATAGCTCTCTAAATGATTAATGAATATTCTTGTCACTGAGAAATCAAAAAGAAAAAGAAAACCTGGAACGCTTCCTTCCAATTACACATCTCCTTGCTGCTCTCCTCTAAATCCCGCATTCCAAATTTTAACTCATGACCTAACTACTCCAATAACATTTTGTCTGTTACCTCAGCACCCAAATCCTTTACGCCTCCTAGTGGACACAGAGGACTTGTGCTATTTAACTGGGTTTTACATAGACAATTTTGTAATTTATGAAAACTTTCTAGGCTTTAGTTTTTTTCATCTGTAGAGCGGAAATAATAAAATGCACATCAAAGGATTCTTATGAAGATAGTGTTTGTATAGATATATAAATATAAAAGTTCTATATCAATAGTAAGTTTGCCATAATATTAACCTTGTATTAACATTTCTATTACCTAATATATGTCCTACCTCAGCAAACATAGCATAGATATTTGAATTGTTATTTTATTTTCATCATATTTCTCATGGAATGAAAAATCATCTTCACTTTTTACATTTAATTGTGGCTTTCCTATTTTTTAGGACTTTTTTTCATCTTCTTTTGAGCTTTGTTCCTCTTATCTTACATTGTATCAAATCCCAGCATTTGGGAGACTGACACTGGAGGATCCAGGTTCCCGGCCAGCCTCAGCTACCTAGTGAGGCCCTCTGCAACTTAGTGAGACCCTGTTTCAAAATAAAGAATAAAAAAAAAAATAGGGCTGGGGGTATAGCTCGGAGGTAGAATGCCCTGGAGCTCAATCCCCAGTACCACAAAAACAAACAAACAAAAAGAAATGATAAAAATGACTGAAAATCCAGCTGAATCTCAAAGCTGAATTCCAGCCATATGATAAGTAATAGAACAATTTTCTCTCTAACTACTTTTGGTTCCATCTCTATAATCATGTCTAATTGCTGTCTTTTTACTTGTTCGATTCTAGAAAGAGCAGAATATAAGATATTGATGTTAGCTACACAAAACTATACTATAATAATTTATAGAAAAGTTCAAGCTATGCATATATATTACTTTCAGTTCTTAAAAAGAGAGTTAGTAATTGATGTGGAGCAGTACAACTCACACAGTGCAGTGGAAAGAGCCTAAATTTGGGTATCACAGAGAAGTTTGTTATATTTCTCAATATATAACATTTTTGTCATATAATCTCAGGAGGATTATTCAGACTCTGTGCCTCACTTAAGAAGTTATTGTAATAATATATTTCACATTTGACCATTATTGTGAAGACTACTTTGCTAAGTTATTTTAGTTGTGTCTGGCACCACTCAAGCTCTCAAGATACACATTTGTTTCTTTCTTCACCTGTTGTTACAAAAATACATTGGCATTGCTTGAATTTTTTTTTTCTGGAACATAATTGGCTCAAGGATCTTTACACAGTGCTTAGTTTTAAGATTTTGGGAATAACAGAATTACCTTTATTCCATCTTCATTTTAGGCACATAGAAAAAAATCTGAATAATCTTAGCCATTGAAAAATATGTGCTCTCTCTCTCTCTGCAGCTGCACTTCCAGAGACTTCTGAGAAGCCAAGGACCCACTCAATTCATTGTGCTGACCCAGGACATATTCTTTGGGGCCCAACTGTATGGCTTTGGACAAATCTGCAGTAATTACTTAAGAATTCCTCGAGGTACTTACAGATTGACAAGACCATGGGTAATTCTGCTTCTATTCCTAAGAACTCTCCCCTTGGGTGTATATTAAATAATTGGGATTATTTTAAAATAGGGGACATAAAAAAAGAGAGGCTTATTTTCTACTGTAATACACTCTGGCCTCAGTATAAATTAAAGGCTGGAAAAAATGACCTGAAAATGGGACCATAAATTTTAATACTATAAATCGGCTTGTTCTGTATTGTAAGGAAGAAGGAAGGTTTACAGAAATCTCATATATTCAGACTTTTATGGCTTTGTACTCGAACCCAAAATTATGTGAGAATTATAAGATTTTTTATACAAATTCTGATAAATTAGAGGAGGATGAGCCAGACCCAGTGGGGGATTTATCATTTAGTGCTCCAAATAAGTCTCCTCCAGCACCTGCAGCTGCAACTGCAGAACCGATAGCTTCCTCAGAGTTTTCTACAGAAGTTTCTGAGCAGAGCTCTACAGGCTCTTCTGCTCCTCTTTCTCCAATAACTTCCCCCACCACACCACTTCCTTGTAAGTCCATCTGTCCTCCATTTCTGGAGGAACCCAGCCCTGCTGGTATAACTAGGAATGGCACATGTTATCATCCAACTAACTCTAAGCCTTCAAATAGGTATCTCCTTTGGGCAGTGGCAGATGAGGAACAAAATATATTGAGAGTACGTGTTCCTTTTTCTATGACTGAGCTAGTCCACTGTAGAGAAAGATAGGGTCGATTTTCAGAAGACCCTGATAGATTTATAAATGGGTTTCAAGACCTGGCTATTATGTTTGATCTTATGTGGACGGATCTTCATGTGATCCTTTCCACTGTCTGCACTCCTGAAGAAAAGACTCATATACAAGAAGCTGCAAAGGCATATGGTAATGAAATCTATGCCCGAGACCAAGAGCAGCCTACGGGAGAAGAGGCTATTCCTGTTCAGAACCCTAATTGGAATTATCAAAGGGGGAGTTGAGACCTTAAGAAATGGAATCATATGATCACATGTTTAATTGAAGGAATGAGGAAATGTATGAATAAGTCAATTAATTATGATAAGATGAGAGAAATAACACAAGAAGCAAATGAAAATCCTGCTGCATTTCTGGGGCATTTGACTAAGGCTCTCCGGAGATATAGTCATATTGACCCGGACTCACCTGAGGGACAAATATTATTGGGGATTCATTTTATTAGCCAATCAGCCTCAGATATTAGGAGGAAACTCCAAAAGCAGGAAATGGGACCTCATACTCCCATTAATAAGCTTTTAAATGTGGCCTTTGGGGTTTTCAACAACAGAGACAAAGTAAATAAAATTAAGGACCAGAAGAGACAAATACAGACAAAGAGATACCCCCGCCTAATTGCCCTAGCATGGGGTAATAGATCCCTGCCTCCTCAGAGTTACCAAAAGGCTCCTTCTAGAGAGAGGGAAAGAGACTGGAGGCCTGGCACCTGCCATTACTGCAAAAAGCCTAGGCATTGGATCAAAGACTGCCCCCAAGTGGGCACCATCTCCACCTGGGTTGTGCCCCCTCTGCAAAGAGGAGAAACACTGGAAGCAAGATTGTCCTCACCTCTGGAGGGAAGTGAGGCCAGCTGTTCCCATCATGGGTGCCTTTGAGGACTGAGGATGCCAGAGGCTCAACAAGACCCCCTCTGACCAGTCTTTTAACCAGCTGGAGATCACAACAGAGGAGCCTTGAGTGACTATTGATGTGGCAGATAAAAATATCAATTTTCTTCTAGTAGATATGGGGTCTTGGTTTTCTGCTCTGCTTACCTCTCATGGGCCTCTTTCAGATAAAACATGTACTATAATGGGTTGGTAACATCCCAAAGGCCAAAAAGATTCACAAACTATCCCTAGATTTGTACTCCCCAGGTCACTCCAAAGTGACAATGGTCCTTCCTTTATCTCAAAGGTAACATAGGTTTCACTAGCTCTGGGAATAATTTATTATCTCCATAGCTCCTGGCACCCTCAATCATCAGGAGAGGTGGAAAGGGCTAACTTACAAGTTAAAAAAAAAAAAAACACATTGGGAAAGCTATGCCAAGAAACCTCAGAGCCCTGGTTACACTTACTGCCTTGTGCTATTGAGGATTAGAATTGCTCCTAAAACCTCTCTCCAAATGAGCTCTTATGAAATTCTTTATGGAAGGCCTTTTCTAACCTCAGATCCTGTCACTGACCCTAAGACAAAGGAGATGGTTAGATACGTAATTAACTTGGGGCAAGTACAAAATGCTTTATTGGAATATGGAAATAAGTTCTTCCAACTCATGGTAATTTAACCACCTGGCAAAAGTACAACCAGGTGATTATGTCTTACTCAAAACCTGGAAAAAGGAGTCTCCCTTAGATCAGCTTCTCCCAAAGTTGAAGGGTTCTTTCCAGGTTCTTTTTTTTAGCATTTTCACAGCTGTTAATCTACAGGGACACAATTCCTGGATTCATATGTCTAGAATTAAACCTGTCCCTCTTGAGACTTCACAGAATCAGGGTCCTGAAATCAAGAATAAGCCTCCAGATGTTAAAAACACCTGCAAACGCTATTCCTGTGAGCCTTTAGAAGACTTAAAAGTACTATTGAAAAGGACAAAGAAGACTGAATCAGGATAAGTTTTATTCTTGTACTTTTCCTTGTAACTACATTATGCCTATCCATACAAAAAAAAAATCAACTTATTTCTCTCAATTTTTACATCATTCTTCCAGGTAAAAGTAAACTTTTTCCTGGACTGGGTACAACAGTATGCCAGAAATACCAACACCCACTTCCAGTTCATCTAAATTATCTTGGTGGATGTCCCTCTTTCCAGAAAATGATTGGTTAACATCTTGGGATAAAATTCTCATTTTCTTGGCCAGTATACCTTGCACCCATATACTCTTCTATTGTTTAGCTTGTTGTTGTCTAAAGCTAATAATCTCACATGTTTATGCCTTCTATTCCAGAACATCAGAGGATGATGGTTCAACAGTAAACAAAAAGATCTGACCTCCCCAAGTCTCCTAGATCAGTTAGGACTTTTGGTCCCTGGATAGGCAGGGCCAACGCCCCCTGGTCAGCTGGGAAGAAGCTACAGAAAACGGAACTTCATCCTTCTACAACCCCTTAAGATTAAGGGACCAAAAGTCTCAGAGGTAGAATAGAAGAAATAAAAGTTTAGGTAGAAAGGAGACAGATTGGGAAGGAAAGGAAAATATGGTTTTAACAGCTTACTCATCCATAAAAAGCAAGGCCTATTAATAATTGGCTGTCTCCATATTGGAAATCCCTAAGGTGATTTTTCAGAGCTCCATTTGCCCTCAAAAGGAAGTCACACCTATTGTAAGAGCTTCCCCACATCCCAGACTTCCTATCTCTACTCCCAGAGAGTCCTAAAGTTTTTCACCTCTTTTAAAGACCCCCAAGGGTGGGGGGCCAATATCCCATGATGCCCCAGGTTTCTTATTCCCCGTCGTGGACCCCAAAGCAAGCCCCTCTCCCAAGTGTGATACCAGTTACTATTCCAGAGATTTCTGATGTGACTTGTGCCTTTCCCTTAAAATAAAGACTTCTACCTTTGTCCCTAAAAAAAAAAAAAAAAAGAAAGAAAAATATGCACATTTGTAGCTTTGTTCCTAGTATTGTACAAGGAACAATATGTATATGTTCAAGGAACAATATATATTGTACAAGGAGCAATATGTATATGAAAATGAATTAATAAGTATGATATATATAGTGCATTTAAGATAGCCTAAATGAATATTGAGTGGCTGAAAATCTGAAATCAAATAATATATTTTGAGTTCTTGCAATTTAAAAATAATAAGCAAATTACATGCATCCAATGAACAATGTTACAGAGTAAATATTTGCATTCCAAAAGGGGGAAATGGGGCCATAGAAAGATGAAAGGAAACCAAACATGTCAAAATCCAGTAGAGCAAGCATTTGATCCTGGAGCTCCACTTCTAGAATCCAAAGCATATGGTGATGAGATATGATCGCCAAAGGTCCTTGACAGCCCTGCTCGTTCAGTCTGGTTGATTGCAATGAACAGCATCCTGACTTTTCCAGCCTAACTCCATAGCTTGGAGCTTGAGGCCTTACTTTACAGTATTTACATGCTTCTGGAATTTCTAAGTTGTGGGGTTTTTTTCCTTTCAGCCTTGGCTTCACCTTCACAGTTTCACAAATTGGCCCATTTGGGCCTGCCTGCAGGGATTCTGACCCTGCCACATTTTGCCTAGCATTCCAGGCCTTCCTTTGAAATCTAAGAGGAATATTTCATAACTACTTTTTTTCCAGCAAAGCCAGCATTACCTGAGCTCAGAGTCGATCATCATCAGAAAAGGCAGTCACACATTCCTTATTCGTTGCTTCTGGGTTTTTTTCAATCACAGCTGCAGGGCCTGCTTTCATCATGGCCATTGCTAGCCCCACCTTCATCATGACCACTGCTGACTCTGCTTGCATCATGAGCACCACTTCCTTTTAATTTTCATCCATCCTGTCTTACTTTCTTCCACAACATCATCACTCTGGGACCCAATTTTCCACATGTCTTTCTAGACAAACTACAAACCTATATAGTTAAAGTTTCTGTTTTACTTTCCACTCCTGTGATTTGGTATACAATTCTCTGAATGCAGACATCGATATACATAATGCAGCTTGGAGACTTTGCTGTTTGGAGATGTCCTCCAACAGCTTCATCAGCCCACCATCTTTAAATTCAGCCTCATGCAAAGTTTCCGGACATGGGCAAAATGTCAATAAGTTCTTTGCCAGAATGTAACAGGTATGACACCTACTCCATTTTCTTATTTTTTCCCTTTGTTCTCTAAAGTTTCCTGAGAACAATCTCTACCCTCTCTCTAGACACATTCTGGCCCTTCCAACTTCCTTTCACAAACCAGTTCCAAAGACTCACAATCCACATGGTCAGACTTAGCTATAGTCGCAGCCCCTCTTCTCTGGTATCAATTTCTGTCTCAGTCAACATTCTCACTGCTGGACTTAATAAGCCTGACCACATACAACTTAGAGGAAGAAAAATTATTATGCTCACAGTTTTTGGAGATTTAGGGATTCAGTCCACGTCAGGCAAGTGTGCAGAGCTCAGGGCACAGCTACAACAAGCAGAAAGAGGGGGAGCACAAGACTCTGCTCTCACATCACAAAGCCCAGAAGCAGAGAGCTAGCAGGGGTAGGGGAGGATTTTATATAATCCCAAGGCCACACCCCCAGTGACCTTTCCTTAGCAACTAAGTCTTGGTTCCAACATTGCTTCTTTGTTTCCATGAGGGTGAGGGAGGCATTCTAAATCCAAACCACTATACCAGGAAACTTGTCTTCACTAAACATCAGCTCTTAATGCCTCGACCTTGGATTTCCCAGCCTCCAGAATTGAGAGAAATAAATGTTTGTTGCTTCACTCATCAGTCTATGATGATCTATTATATTAGTTTGAACAGGCTAGGAAACTGAGATGCTATTTTGTTCCCACAAGGACAATGGACCTTTTTTTGCTATAGCTATTTTGCATCTGGATGCTTACAAAGCCTCTTTCCTTCTGGAAAATTTTACTTTCCAAGTTTTTCACAGAACACATCGAGCTTATTAGAATCTCCTGTCTAATGAAATAAAATAATTTGGGGTTTGTTTTGGGCCGTTGTCTTAATAATTGTGTAAGTTGACGGTGTATATAACAAATGCCCAAAAAAATTAGTGGCAGGAAACAACAGCATTTCTTATTGATAGGTCCCCTGGTCCTGGGTCTTTCACAAAGCTGCAATCAAGTTGTCAGCATGTGCTACAGTCATCTTAAGGCTTGAAAGGGGGTGGATCCACTCCCAAGATCATTTACATAATTGTTAACAGGATTCGTATCCCCATGGACCAGAATCTCAGTGGCTCACTGACTGAATATAGGAAGCTACACGTGGCATCTTGCCATGGGTCTCTTTCCATGTGGCAGCTCACATGAGAGCTTACTTCAACAGAAAATTCAAGCAAGAGGGCAAGGAAGAAACTGTGGGCAATACAGAACTCGATGTCCTTTCCAAGCTAGTATAATTTGCAGCATCATTTTTAATTTGGCCTTGTGTGTGTGTGTGTGTGTGTGTGTGTGTGTGTGTTAGTGTCACTGTGGATTGAACTCAGGGACATTCTACCTCTGAGCTATACCTCCAAACCAATTAAATTTTATTTTTTTGTTTTGTTTTGAAACAGGGTCTCACTTGGTGGCTTAAAGTCTCACTCCTTGCTGAGGCTGTCCTCAAACCTGAGAACCTCCTGTCTCAGCTTCACCAAGTACTGGGATTACAGGCATGTACCACCATGCCTGACCCTGATGTCTTTTTTTTAAGGCTCAGTCTAGCTTACACAATGGTATGGACATGATAAGGTAGGATTCGAGCTGGGTGTGGTGGCACACGCTTGTAATCCCAGCATTTGGGAGGCTGAGACTGGAGGATCCGGGTTTGGGGCCAGCCTCAGCTACCTAGTAAGGTACTCCACAATTTAGGGAGACCCTGTTCAAAATAAAGAATAAAAAATAGGGATGGGGGTATAGCTTGGAGGTAGAATGCCCCTGAGTTCAATCCCCAGTACCTCAAAAAAAAAAAAAAAAGAAGGTAGGATTCACTGGGAACCAGTTCAGAAACCTCATGCAGCAGTGATATTCTATTAGCATAATTTTAGGAGGTTAGTTCAGTTAAACAATAGTTATTAAGGTGCATCATATGTGTCAGGCAGTAGGCTATAATAAAATGGTGGAAAACAATGTCCACTTTGAAAGATTAGTGACCTATTTTGGAAGCCAGTGGGTCTGATGTTGTAAGGTCTAAGATACAGGCTTTATGGGACTTTAGATTCATAATCCAGTCTGTGAGATGAAGAAAAACTTCCCAGTGGAAGAAACTAGGTTACTTTTGGCACCCGAAAAGTGGAGAAGAGACAGTGTATCAAGTAGAAGAAAGCAGCTTTGTAAAGTCAGAAAGTCATGACACAGCGTAATACATTACAGTATTTACTCATTGCAGTGTCTGTCTGAGCCTTTTGGAAGATGTTACAGCATAATACAATTATTCTAGAATATGTACACAGCACTCTACACTAAAATGCTATTAAGTCTCACTATTTTCTTCAGCTCACTCTCCCCTGGCTCATGCTGAGCTCTAGTGCTGCTTAGGACTCATTCCTAGAGGACTACTCTGTAGAGCCTCTTGCTCATAACTGACAATAGCTAAACTCAGGCTCCTGGGGAATTGGCGATAATCACAAATTACTTTGCCCAAACCTCAAAGTGTTATGTAGAAACTGAGTACCATTAGCAGTGATCCTAATACCCTTGCTTATTCTCATAAGTAAGCATTTGAATTAAGGTATAATAAAGTTACACAATTTCTGTTATCTATGGGAATTTTTATATTTGTACTTATTGCAAAACCAGTTCCTGTTGCAAAAGCAGTTTTTTTTAATAAAAAAATATTAGGAATCAAAATTTTATAACAAACCTGCATTAAATCCTATGGGCAATTTTAAGTCTTCTGTTTATAGCCAATATGATGCTATTGTCTGTTCCTCTCCCTCCTTGAAACATTCTTTCCCCATGGCTCTTTATGACACAACTTTTTGCTGACTTATACCCTTCATCTCTGGATGCTTGCACACCTGTGTGTGTGTGTGTGTGTGTGTGTGTGTGTGTGTGTGTGTTTTCAAGTCTTCTATAAATCTGTAGATGGTAGGATCTTGAAATTAAGCCAAATACCATATATTTATATCTGTTATTGGAACCTAATATATAAATCTAGGTTATACCAGACTCATTCCAGTGGAGAGAGGAATATCCTAATTCTTATGTAATTAGATTTTTCTCATGAATGTAATTATCTCCTTGCAGACTGGCTTACTTTGCTATGGGAAGACTTAGTCCTTATACCTTCTAGCTCCAACTCTCACATGCTTCTAGTATTTCATGGCATCAATTATTCCCCCATCTCTACATGACTTACTAACTATAGGAATATTGGGGATAACAAAAGCATGTACAAAAATAGTAGCAAGTGATGATGATCTTCATTTTCACAAAACCCTGAGCATGAAGCCCTCATGCATGTGATTCCTGACTGCAGAAAACAGGCCCTGTGGAGCTGCCTTGCTCCTACCACCATGTGGGGACACAGTTAGAAGGAGCCATCTGTGGATAACAGGCCTTCCAGAATCTGCCAGCTCCTTGACCTTGAGCTTCCCAGCTTCCAGAACTGTGACATATACCTTCCCATCATTTATAAACTAGTAGTCTGTGGAAGTTTCTTCGGGCAGACTAAAAGAACTAAGGCAACATGGGATTGTGTGCGAATTAAAGGAGCTAGTATGTGTAAAGCGAATGAAAGCGAGCTCGGCACACACAGCGTTATAGGTTCAGAGATGGAAATAAATTATATCTTTAATAGATTCTGAGCATTCCAATTCAGATAGTAAAGGTAATTATTAAAAATGGCTTAACAAAAGCAATTTTGATGAAAACTTTAGAGGTCCCTGGGGCAGCGTGATTATGCTCTTGGCTGCAATCATTTCTTCACCGGGGACTTTCATCTGTCAGTGGCAGTCGCTGAAGTGGGCAATTATCCCCATTAACCTCCACCAATGTTTATCATTATTGTTGTGCTAAAACAAGGTTGAGGAATCCATTTAACTAAATATAAATACGCACGGTCACTAACTTGACAGCATATTAATCAGAGAAAGTAGGGTTTTACAGATTCTTCTTATGTTTTCTTTAAAATTCTTTTTTATAAATCTATTTTTAAAAATGAATGAATCATTAGAGGTAGATTTAAAGCTCCTTAAAATTATGATAAATGGGACACCTATAAAAATTTATTTTTCCTACAGAGATCTCCATGTCATTACTTATAAAGAATATTGTCCTTTTATATCATTCTTTTTACAGCCTGACTCTAGTGCAACACTCTACCCTCGAAGCAAATGAGGAGAGAATTTACTTCAGAGGTTTAGTGTGGATGTGTAGTGATTACTGTTTCCAGACTCTAAGTTCCATGAAGGACCCTGTCTATACGGCTCATTATTGTGTCCTCACTGCTTAAAACACTGCCCAGCACAGAATAGGAACTCACTCTGAATCTATAAATGCTAACCATGTTCTCATCTGTTGTTCAAATTTCTAGAGAAATCCTTGTTTCCTAGGAGGCAGAAAAGATTATCTTCTTTTACTAGTCACTCCCTTCTCATTCTCCACATCCATTTCAGTAAGCTCAATCACCAGAACCATCTTTCTTTCTTCCTTTCTTGCCCAATTTTTTTCATGGGATCTGCCTTTCATATAATCATTCCTCTGTCTCCAAAAATGTATACCCTTAATCTCCCATCCTCTTTGTGTTGTCATTTCTCATATTTGCAAGCAAAGTATACTACAACTACTGAAATCGGTAAAATAAGACATCTGTCTCTCTAAAACTGTGTCATTAGGAAACAATATGAAAATGAAGTTGATTCTTAAGCACAGATCACACCATATTTCATAGCCATATTGAAAATTTAGGCAAATATATTCCAAGATTTAGAAATTAACAGAGAATAAAAACAGTCACACATAAAAATAAAAAGGATAAAAATAATATATTTGTATTGAAATGAAATCTATGCATTTAATATATCTATTTGAGGTTGAGTTGGGGGATGGTCTATACTATCAAGTAAATTCAGGAAAACAAATTAAATATGTAGTAAACATTTATGCTTAAATGCAAAACAATTAAATGGTCTTTTTATTAAACAACAACTCACATGAAAAAGTTATAGGGCTGGAGTGGCTGGGGTAGAAGAGTTTCACAAATATTTGAAATTGGTCTTAAAAATGAGTTCCCTTTTACTATAAAAAATGCACAGGAAAAGCCGGGCGTGGTGGCACATGCGTGTAATCCCAGCATTTGGGAGGCTGAGACCGGAGGATGTGGTTTCATGGCCAGCTTCAGCTATCTAGCGAGGCCCTCAGCAACTCAGTGAGACCCTGTTTCAAAATAAAGAATAAAAATTAAGGCTGGGGGTGTAGCTCAGAGGTAGAATAATGCCCCTGGGTTCAATCCCCAGTACCGCAAAAAAAAAAAAAAATGCACAGAAAAAAATATACTTGGCCTTAGTAAACTTTTCACTCTTTTTATGAAAGTATATGCTAAGATGGGTGATAGAAATCACCTCAAACATGATCTACTTTTTTATAAGTGAAGAAAAGTAGGCCTATGTCATCTCAGATAGCTGAAGGCAAGGAAATAAAGCACTGTTGTTGTTGTGTTTTTTTTTTTATTTTCTCTAAATAATTTTGTTTTTCACAAAATGTACAGAAAAATGTGATTGTCTGTAATCCAAAGAATCCCAAAATAGAGAAATGGAGGAAAGTTCATTGCAGGGTTTCATGAATCAATGTAGTGTTGCTTGCAGCCAGTGTGAGAGCTGGACTCTGTTGCTTCTTTTCAAATGTTGTTGTTGTGCTTTATTTCACTTGAATCGATCCTCCACAAAAAAAACAAAACAAAAAAACAATTTGTGATGATCATGAACAGGAGAAAAAAATCAAAATATTTTGATAAAATTATTTAGATTATTTATTTTATTTTGACATTTTTACTTTTACCATGAGTACAACAGAGATCTATACTCTTAAACTTAAGCACACAATACAATACAACATTGCTAACTGTGGACACACTATTATACAACACATTTTTAGAACATATTCATATTTTACAACTGAAATGTGTACACTGAACAGCAATTCCCCACTTCTCCCTCTCCCAAGCCATTGGCAAATATCACTGTACATCCTATTTCTATGAGTTTCATCACGTTAGATACTCGTTTAAGAGAAATCATGCAGTGGTTGTCCTTCTATAATTGTATTCATTTAGCATAATGTCCTTTGAGCTTATTTATGTTGTTGCATACAACAAGATTTTCTTCTTTTTTAAAACTGAGTAATTAATATTCCATTATATATGACCATAATCTTTTTTTTTTTATCCATTCACATCCATCAACACACGTTTAAGTTTTTACTAGATATTGACTATTGAAACTAATGCTGCAATGGATTTGGGACTGCAGATACTTGTTCGTCAGCATGATTTACATTCCTTTGGATGTAAATTAAGAAGTGGGATTGCTAAATTTTATAGTAATTTTATTTCTTTTTTGTGTTACTGGGGATTGAACCCAAAGTTGTTCTATATTTGAGATAAAGCCCTAGCCAATTTTTTTTTTTTTTTTTAATTTTTGCAGTGTCTCATTAAGTTACCATGTACTGGCCTTGAACTTGTTATCCTCCTGCTGGAATTACAGACATGGGCCACTGTGGCTGTCTTGATAATTCTATTTTTAATTTTGTCAGGAACCTCCACACTGTTTTTCATAGTGACTGCACTACCTTACATTCCCACCAGCAGTGTAAAAGGAATCTAATTCCTCCACATCTTCATCAGTACATATATATTTTGTCTTTTTGACAATAACCATGGCAGCAGATATGAGGTGATAGTTCACTGAGGTTTTAATTTGCATTTACCTGTTGTTTATTTCTGTGTCTTCTTTGGAAAAATTCCTATTAAAGTCTCATTTTTAAACAAATTTTTGTAGCTTTTGTATTTTGTTTTTGTTTTACTACTGAGTTGTTTGAGTTTCTTATCTATTTACCAGATGTCTGATTTGCAAATTGTTTCTTTACTCTGTTTCCTTTGGTGGACAAAATATTTATTTAGTATATAATTCTACTTGTTGACTTTGCTTATAGTTCTTATATTTTGGTGTCATATTCAAGAAATCAGCATCAAGAAGCATTTCATGATGCTATTTTGCTATATTTTCCCCTGCCCCTGAACTGCCTTACAGGAACCTGATGGATCTGGCACAAGATAAACACAGATAGAATAAAAGTAATATGGTGGCACATGCTTGTAATCCCAGTACTTGTGAGGCTGAGACTGGAGTATCTGGGTTTGTGGCTAGCCTCAGCTACTTAGTGAGGTGCTCCTCAACTTAATGAGACCCTGTTTCAAAGTAAAGAATAAAAAAATATGACTGCAGATATAGCTTGGAGATAGAATACCCCTGGGTTCAATCCCCAGTATCGAAAAATAAAAAAAGAAAGTAATAAACAGAGAATGAAATTGGTTAAGAACACTACTATAGCACAGCAATAACATCCCATTTCTTCCCCAGCAACTAGAGATTACAATTACTTGAAAATACAATAAAAAATAAATGCCATTCTTTAGGACCTTACAAAAGTCGCTAAAGCTTCACAAAACAAATATGTCTAAAGAAAACCTTTGGGTACAATGAGCCTTTTGGAAAAAAAAAATAATTTGATCAAGTTTCCTTTTATAGAATCACCATAGGGAAGGAATGATTCCTGTTACCAATATGCTTACCTGGAATCAAAGAACACTAGAGTTTGCTAACAAGTCCTGTCACAACTGCATGTACTTCTCCCTTGCATTCTTATGATAAGATTGTTTTTATATGGTAGAAATATTCCAAATGTAAACAAAGAAAAATTAAGCTGAAAACTGCTAATGCTGTTTAGAGTTTGCAGAAAATATCTGCTAGGAAAGAACAGCTGCCAGAATAAGACACTTGTACTAACAAAGATGATTTTTCTTACAAAATTTGAAAGAAATTGTAATGATGAATCATGAGCCCTGCTATAAATAAGTTATGACTGCAAATTG
Source organism: Graphiurus murinus (assembly GCA_004027655.1). Taxonomy (NCBI): domain Eukaryota; kingdom Metazoa; phylum Chordata; class Mammalia; order Rodentia; family Gliridae; genus Graphiurus; species Graphiurus murinus. The sequence continues at coordinate 125,489 of PVLC010000988.1, read as the reverse complement.
CCAGATACAGAAATATTCTCATTAAAGTCCATTGTCTTTGAAGACAAAATTGCCTCATTTATTATTTCAGTGGACTCAAACCAATTTAGAACAATTAAAGCCTGAATTATCAAACATGCTTGATATGCACTGAAAATACATTAAAAGAGAAACAGGTGCTATTTCAATCTAATAGGATCAATCACCATCTACTATATGAAGCATACCATTTTCTTGCGGAAACAATTTAGAGTGTCTCACTGAATGAACACCAGTTTCCAAAGAGCCAAGGACACTGGGGTATTAGCCTATGAAACTGATTCATTCACTCCATCCATCAATTCTTCTACCTTTCTACTATATTTGTAACATGCTAGGTAATTGGTTGAGCAGGATGGGAATTGCAAACATGAGAAAAAATATTGTCCTTTAAATTCATGCATATTCTCTAGGAAAGTAGAAGTGGCACAGGCTGTTTTTAGAATTTGAAAAGAAGAAAAAATAAGTTTTGATTGAAAAGGACAATAAAATCTATGAGAAATTGACATGTGCACAAGAGACTGAGGACTATAAGGTTAGCACATGTAGATATTAAAAATATTCTACATGGGATGAAGAGTGAATAAAAGAGTAGAGAGGGAGTGATAGGACTTCAGAGCAGATGGAACATTAAAAAGAGTCAAAACAGATAAGGCTTAAAAATCACAAGAATAATATACAATGAAATTGAAGGGTACATTAAAATGCCTAAATAAGTATATTAGAGAATAAAAAGAGTGAGAATTAATAAATTTAGATCTCAATTCAGAATTTATACTTCTAGCCAAAGAAACCTGGATAATACTGAAAGGCAAATATCATAGAGATTACAAATAATAATGAAATAGGAAACAACAATAAAAAGTATTTAAAACTTTTTTCTGAGATGTTTAATTAAAAGGAGACATTTGTGGAGTTCATGAGCAATAAAAATGTGAGAAAAATTTCAAGTAGCCAGTCAAGTAGACTAAACAAGCAATCCTAGAGGTGATGCAGATGTTAAGTGAGCCAATCAAAATATATTATGAATAATTTCTCAAAGAAAGAAGTGCAAATGGTCAATAAATATAAGAAAAAATTTTCAACATCACTAGCAGTCAGGGAAATGCAAATCAAAACTACAGTAAGATTCTATCTAACATCAGTTCAAATGGCAATCATCAAGAATACAAACAACAATAAATGTTGGCGAGGATGTGAAGAAATAGGAAGCCTTGCACACTGTTGTTGGGAATACAAATTAGTAGTCATTATGGAGATCAGTTTAGACGTTCCTCAGAAGACTGGATGTGGAATCTCCATACGACCCAGGTATATCACTATTTGGTGTCTTCCCAAAGGAATTGAAACCAGAATACTATAAAGATACATGCATTTCCAGGTTTATAACAGCAAAATTCACAATAGCCAAACGATGGAACCAGCTGAGATGTTCATCAACACGTGAATGGGTTATGAAACTGTGGTATACACACACAATGGAATTTTGCTCTGCCATAAAGAAGAATAAATTATGTCTTTTGCAAGAAAATGGATGAAACTAAAGAATATTATGTTAAATGAGATTAGTCAGACTCAGAAAGTAAAGGGTCATATGTTTTCTCCTATATGTGGAAACTTGAAATAAGCTGGGAAACAAAAGAGACTTCAAATAAATCAGGAGAGATGCTAGAAGAATAGTAGAAGGGGAAGGAGAAGACTTGATGAAGAAATTAGTTCAAACAATCCTATGAATACTTGTGAAGCTATCAATACCAATTTCAATATTATGAATGAGGAGGGGAGGAAATGGGGTAAGATCTGGGGGAAAATGCACAGGGTGCTTTGTACATGTATGTTTCTATCACACTAAACCTGAATATGATATATGGTTACAATTCACCAATAGAAGTATTTTAAAACAGAAAATGTAAAGAGATGTTTGAACACATAATATATGTGAATATAAGAATATAATCAAAACTAACACAAGCAGAAATAAAAAACATAATAATTCTAGAACTATTAGTTCAACAAAATAGACAAAACTTCACAAATGCAACTTTGCATCAGATGCTTAATTGTGGGTTTGAATATCAGGGAAGAAAATAAGAAAACCGGGATTTGAAGCAGGAAAAAAACAGGGAGCATATATAGTATGATGTCATATCAAGCTTGCCACAATTTCACATAGACAGTGTTCACTTGGTCAAGCAAGATGACTAAACAGGCTGTATAAGAGACATGATACCATGGAAGTCCATGCAAAAGATGTATGGGGAAGGACTTTATCAATTTTCTCCTGTATTTTATGTCTCATTGATGAAGTTTGATGTCACAGAGAGTTAGGCTTGTCCCTTTGCTGGCTAGTGGGAAATCTTTACCTCATGTCCTGCCACATGTATAATTGTCATGTGTCACTTGTTATGTGTCCTGCCACATGTATAATGTATAATGTGTCTGAACTGAGAACAAGTGAAGCCAGAGGGCACTCCAGGTGTTGACCTTAATGGTGAACCTAGCCAGGTTGGAGCAAGTGTGTCAGTGCCCAGGTGGCAAATACAACTGAGTCCCAGGTTACATATAGATACTTACACTACAACAAAGAAAGGAGATTACACCAGAGAAGACATAATATTAAACTCTAATGGTTACCATCTTATGGCATTGAGAAAGGCAAATAAGCCAAAAGAGCCAAAAAAAAAAAAAAAAAAAGGGTTCTTGAAACACAATATGGCATATATGAAAATGATTTATGACAGAGAAAATATGGTTCTGGTGATCTTCAGTTTATTGATTAAGATATTAATTATAATACTATTGATTTTATTTCTTAAACTCTATTTGTCAAATTGATTTTACTTGTTAAATTGTGAATTTGAATAGTATATTCAATTAAAAATAAAAATAAATGCAAATATTTCTGTCAAAGTATGTATCATCTTTTACATTTGTACAACTTATATATTTAAAAAATCAGCTTGTCCATATTTTATACAATATCCTTCAGCGAGTTTAATTAGTTTTACATTGAATCTATAGAGCAGTCACAGGAGAAAAAACATTTTAATAAAATTGAATATCCCAATCTATTAACACAGAATTTTTCCCCAATGTGTTGTCTTTAGATTCTTTCTCTAGTTTTTACATCCCAATTACACAGATTTTTAAACATATTTTATTAGATATATACCCAGGTGTTTCAGTTTTTGGTATTATGGTAAATGTTATTGTTATTTTAAAATCTGAATTCTGATTGTTCATTGCTAGTAGATAGGTACACACATGATTTTTGTAATGATTTATATGCTCCCACCTTGCTGAACTTATTTATTAATTCTATCATTGATTGACTGACTGACTGATTGGTTGGTTGGTTATTTGGGAACTTCGAAGTAACCAATCATGTGGTTTATGAATAAAGACAGATTTATTTCTTTTGTTCTAATTTGTTTTCCACAAGTTCTTGGAAAAACAATTTTTATTGGAAGTTTATGTCCTTAGTTCTGTTTATGTGATGAATTACATGAATTGTTTTTCATCTGTTGAATGAGCCTTGCATCCCTGGGATGATTCGACTTGGCCATGGTATATAATTTTCTTGATGTTGTTTGGATGCACGTTGCTAGTATTTTGTTTAGAAGTTTTGCATCTAAGTTTATCAATGATATTGGTCTGTAGTTTTCTTTTCTTGAGCTGTCTTTATTCAGTTTTGATATTAATGTGATGCTGAGAGAGTCCTATCTCTTTCTATTTCAAGGAATAGATTGAGAAGTATTGGGATTAGATCTTCTATAAACGTTTATGCAATTTGGCTGGGAAATCATCTCATCTGGATGTGGGCTTTTCTTTGATGGTAGGCTGTCTATTTCTGTTTCAATTTCTTCGATTGCTATCGGTCAGTTTAATTTTTTAATCTTCTTGGTTCAATTTAAGAAAAATACTGGTTTCAGCATTAGATTTAAAAACTAGAAATATATTTCAGGATTTCCTTAAGTTTATTTAATTTTTTATAAATTTCAAAGACTAAAAATAAAAAGCTGTGTTTTGGGGATACAAGTAGAGTGTCATCCTTTGGCAAGTTATCCCATATCCTCAAGCAATTCTAAGTAACTCCAGGAAGTTATTTTCTAGAATGACCATCAGCTTATATTTGCTTATAAGATTTTATCATCTTGATATTTTTGCTAGTTTTGATTCATTATTTGCTGACAGACTTCTGTATTCATTCTTGGATAGTGACCAACTCTCCAGTTTGTCCCAGACATTCCCTGTTTTAGTTCTGATAACCTTATATTTTAGAAAATAAAATCTCTGCCTAGCATGGTGGTGCACACCTGCAATCTCAGAGACCTGGGAAACTGAGGCAGAAGGATTGCAAGTTCAAGGCCAATCTGGGTAACTTACCAAGACCCTGTCTCAAAATAAAAAAATAAAAAGGTCAGGGGATATAACTCAGTGGTCATAAGGTCCCTGGGCTCAATTATCAGAACAAATGAATGAATGAATGAATGAATGAATAAATAAATAAATAAATAAATAAATAGATGTATATCTCTGTCTCAGAGAAGCCACTCTTTGAAGTAGGATTATATATATTTTAGAAAAATATTATTCCTGATATGAAGGATCACATTAAATATTAATGAAAATATTAACACTAATGTTTTAAGGTATAATGAGTATGAAATGTGACTCATCAATTTTGTCTTGTTTTACCACTTTTCAAATCAGATTATCTTTTTAGAGTACTCCCTCTGTAATTTGGATATATTGCAACATTTACACATTATTTATATCAGCATCATTTAGTTAAATGATTACAACACCATCATTTACATAATATCATCATTTATAGAGTATGATTTATATAAAATACACCAATAATTAGTGCATACCTCATCCTGTAACCTAGAATATTTTAAGTTTTCTTCACATAATCTCTGCATGTACATGGCCTTGGAAATCTCTATGCAAAATTATTAGAGAAACAGCTGGCCTTCAGGCAAGTTTATTGATCATATCTCACTGAGAAATGAGCTTCACTAAATCTTACAGACCTTGCTTTCTGAAGTTTTCCATCCTGTTTACCTCTTCTACCTGCTGAGAGAAACAACTAAACAGTATGTTCCTTCTTGGGGCTGCTGAAACACTCAGCAAGAAATGGGAATCCACTGTCTTTTATAGTTATAACTTTGATTTATGCACTGGAGATATTTTTCATAGTAGATTAACTACTCACATCAGGATGTGGATGATGCCTTAGTTTTCTAAGTTTAGGATTTTAAATTTATGGATCATTGGTTTGTTTTCTTGGAAAAATAAAAAATAGTCTATGCTAAAATTAAAAAAAAATGCAGTCAAATTTTAATAGACCATAATATATTCACTATGAGAAAAAGTGTATGCCCTTATTCTCATTGTTTTTTGTGAATTCTAAGTGATATTTCCAAAAATTATTTACCTACTATTTATATGTTCTTCTATTTAAAATATGTGAATGAATAAATTATATCCAAGATGTGTTTGGTTTTAAAACAGAAATGAGTCAGGTTAATTTAGATATTCTCACACTGTATCCAAAAAATCTTAGCAAAGAAAAAATGTCTTGAAATTTGATGCGTATTCCTAATTTTAATTGTTATTTCAAAGTTATCTTCAAAGATGGCTATCATGTTTTCCACTACCATGTTCTTTTACTGTTAGTAGCAATTGGGATAGAAATGCATTTGTCTAGTGTTTATGTGTTCAATTCTACGTGACTATGCAATGATAAATTGATTTGTAAGTGTGAAAGAAAAATGGTTTTAGAATATAATAATAATCCTGAGAATATTTAATTGCCAAAATGTTTTAAATTGGGGTTGATTTCTTTGGTTTTTATCCATAAAGTTGCAGTCTCATGTCTATTTCAGTGTTAGTGATCTAGCTCTATAGCAAAAAAAACCCAAACAAACAAAAATAAAAACAAACAAACAAACAAACAAACAAAAAACAAATCATGACTTCTGGTTTTATACTTGCTAGGCTGCTGAGGGTCTCACTAAGTTACTGAGTCTGGTGTTGAACCTTTGATCTTCCTGTCTCAGACTCTCAAGGACTGGGATTACAGGCATGTGACACTATGCCTGACTCTTTCCCTCTTAATTTGTTACCAATGTGAACTACAAGTGACAACAAAAAGAAATGGAGTGTGTGATTCCTTTCATTAATAAGTCACAGATTTAAAACAGACTTCTGCCTCCATTTTAAGGAAAAGTATCTTGGAGATACTTTTTTTTTTTTTCCTGGTAGCCTATTATTATTTATGCAGTGCTTAATAAAACTTCAGATCTTATCCCCTCTCTCATAATTCACCATTCTACAGAATACAATTATAGCTTCTGGCAGCAGTAAGTCTCATATGGATTCTCCGTTTACTCTGAATCCTTATGTAGAGGGAAGCTGAACCAAATGGAGGCATTGAAAGGTGCTCGAATCCCTAAGAAAAGTTTATGTGGTTTATAAGCCATGTTCTCTAGGAGTATGTTTTACCTGAATTTCATTAAATTTACATCAATTAACAAAGATTGAGGACTAGGTTGTCATGTGTCTTAATGTTTACAAATTTAACTCAATAACCTAAGTAAGTATACTTTTCAGCTAGAAAAGGGTTCTTTCTGATTGTGATCACATTGCCAATATAATATAAATATGATAAATTTCAGATTTCTTCAGAAAAAAATGTTAAAGTGTCCTCCCCTCTCCAGCGCCCCCCCTAAATATTTAGCAGAATCTTTATGATGCAAAGTAGCTTTTCACACTGTCCTAAAATCTTTCACCTGAACTAATTTGTACCCTTTGGTAATGTGCCATTTGATTCTCTGTCATGCTTAAAATAGAATTGCAATGAAAAGGAACAAACATGGTTACAGTTAATGAGCTAATACTTGGGTATTTGAGCATGAAGAGACTTCAAGACTTAAAAGAATGAGAAAAAATACAAATAGAAATGTTGATTCGCAAGCTAATTTTACTTGCCCAGAAATATTTTATTTGTAGGAAGTCCCTTGAATGTCATATGAATAATTCTTTGAAAATTAAGAACTTTTAATTTTTCTCAGATAGAGACCATCTACCATTTCCTTGCAGGATTGTGTATGTATCCCTCTTTATACTGGAGTTAATTTCTCACATTATCATTAAAGGACCACATATGCAAGAATCACTAAAGATCTATGAACCCAGCAGATGCACATTCATACATGCATTCCCTCTGGTAAGAAAAGTGCCTGGAACTTAACTGAATAAATAAACTCATTACAATCTATGTGAGCTGAAAAATCAAATCCTGTAAAATCTCCTTGTACTCCAGGAATATTATACATAAGTCTAATATGTCAACATTGTGGAAGATATATGTATTTTTCTGTATGGGAGAACTCAAGCTTGAAGATACTTCATATGCTTAGCTTCTCATCAACATGTTCTCACAATTCTTATTGCAATATTTTATTCAAGTTTTCTCTTTGATTATTTCTACACAGTTTTATTCATTGGCCATTCGACTGGAAGTGTTGAGTTTTATGAATTAATCATATTGTTTGTGAAGTATTGCATAGTTTTAAAAGATTCTTCTGAAGCAGTGAAGTTACTTCTTGTAATTAAAGTCTCATGCTCGACCTACTATAACTAGCAAATCCTCTTTGAATGTCCCTTCCAAAAATCTTCTAAGCAATTTTAGTGAAATTTTACCACTCAGTGACATAAGCAGGCAAATCAAGGACATTTTTCTAACATTAAAGTTGACTACCTAATATTAACAATCTCCTTGCAAATAAATAATAAATAAAGCTAGATATAAAAAGTTTTAAGACATAAGCTAAATTTATTTTAAAAGAACCGAAAACTATGTGTTCTATTCTTCAGTCCTTATAAATCTTTTATTCAGTGATATTTAAATGACAGAATTTCTATAACTGGCTGATATTATGCCCTATACATTCTATAAAATAAGAAATATCCACCCCTCAGAGCTATTTAAAACATTGTAGGCAAATGGAAAAGTTCCTTTCATTTTTTTAAAAAAATATGTATTTTTCCCCTTTTCATTTCTTAGTGTCTTAGTACTGCCACTCAGCTGGGCACTATATAAACACAGCTGGATCACAAGCCCCAGGTTCAGAAAGGAACTGCATTTGCAAACCCTCTGAGTCATCATGCCTGAGCAGTCACCTTCTTCAATATTTAGTTAACAGTTTATATTGTCTTCTTTTAATTCTGATATGTACAAGTTGTATCATGAAATAAAAACTGTTACGTGCTATGTTATGTTATTGCACGATAGCTTTCCATCAGTAATAGCTTATAAAGACAGAGACCATGTAAAGTAAGAATATTTATGCTATGTGATATAAAGCATGCCAAGTATGTGCCAGAGATTCCAAGGAAGGAAAAAGATGAATCTAATGGGCAGTATCATGGAGCCATCTGAGCCTGGTAATGAAGAATGGGTCTGGAAATGATTAATGTGGACATTGTAGGAAGCATGCCAGAAGAATCTCAAGTTTAGGAGAAGGAAATGATGCAAATAAAATCAGAGAGGTGTGAAAGAACCATGGTCCATACTCAGAAAAATAACAAGCTACCCAACATACAGGAAACATACACAAGAAATGTTGAAAAATGAAGTAACTAAATACCACTCAAATGTGTGTGCCTTCTGTGAATCAAGAGAAAAAATAACTGGGTACTGCATAGAAATGTCTTGGTATTAAAATATATTCACATGCTACTGCAGGAAATGTTGGGGAGAGAGGGGAGGAAAAAAAAATCTGCATATGAAATAGGTCAGCTGATTACGCTGTGTTTGGAAAAGGCTGGGCTCATAAGCCTATTCTGGAAAGTTGTCATTTTGCTTGAAGTAAGGAGAAGATGAGAAGCAACAAGGAAGACAGAGAAGGCTGAAAATAGCCTGGTACTTTGCTGGAGAGTGAGGCAATGCATGTAAATGTAGAAAGGGAGAAAGACATGGAAAGCCTAGATATTTTGGAGCAATTGCATCAGTTCTGCACATGTTCCACCATTCAGCACAATCAGAACTACAGAAATTGCATTAGATCAGGAAAAGTTATTTACAAATGACAGCATGAAGAAAGTGTCCTATGTGCTGCTTGTTTAAATAAGATTCATCAATCTCAAACACTGGTTCTTCTCACAAATTATTAAATGAACTGAGAAGCATTCTGATTAAAGACATAAGGAAAAATGCCTTACCATCCAGAAATAGAGGAAATGGTACTTTTATTAATATCTAAAGTTGTTGACAACAGTGTAAGTATAGCCCTCAACTAATTTAAATGGAGGTATAGCTACCCTACAGCTCCTACTGGATGAAACAATAGGTACTTTGCAAATCAGAATGACACTAAGGAAAAGCAAAAGCCATCATACACATACCTGTATTGTGTTCATAATAGCGATGCCTGAATCTAAGCTCTCCAAAACTATTATTTTCCAGAATCAGTGAAGGAATGTGCCAAAGGGGTTAGAGGTCCATACACCAACATCACTTAAATTAATTTGAAACTGCTCTTAGTTTAAACCAAGGTACCTAAATGGAAAAAAAAAAAATCTCTCAGCATCCCATGACTCAGGATAAATTTTGAAAGTGCATGCACTGTAAGATATCCAATCAATAGAAAATAAAAATTAAGTATTTTGCATATGTAAATATGTATCTAGTTTTACACAAATTTAAAGTTCTTAGTGAGGATTTACTGAAAAACACATGGAAAATTAGAAAAGAAATAAATCCTCATTTGGGTGAACTTGTTGAGTCTAAGTAGTATTTAATTTTCAAGTTATGCTAACAATGAAACCTATCTATTAAGCCCTAAAATAATAATATAGAAGCCTTCATTAATTAAAGAAAAGGAATGAAAAGGATACTTTCAAGAATATAAATAACTCCAAATTATATAATTTTAGAAGGAACAAATTTTCTAACTATAATTTAGAAAATGGTCACATCAATGTAAATTTATTATGTCTTGTGATATCCACACACTGCTAAAATATGTTTTCACTCAATACTAATTTTATTCTTTTTAATTCCTTAAAATTAGTCTCAAGCCAGGTGTGGTGGCACACATCTGTAATTCCACAACTTGAGAGGTTAAGATAGGAAGATTGATCACAGATTCCAGGCCAGCCTCAGCAACTTAGCAAGACCCTGTTTCAAAATGAAAAATAAAGCCGGGCGTGGTGGTGCATGCTTGTAATCCCAGTACTTGGGAGGCTGAGATGGGAGGCTCCGGGTTCGTGGCCAGCCTCAGTCAGCTACCTAGTGAGGCACTCCGCAACTTAGTGAGACCCTGTTTCAAAATAAAGAATAAAAATAGGGCTGGGGATGTAGCTCAGAGGTAGAATGCCTCTGAGTTCAATCCCTAGTACTGCAAAAAAAAAAAAAAAAAGTTCTGGGGTTGGAGCTTGGAAGTAACTAATCTACATTCAATCCCTGGTACAAAAAATAATAATATTGACCAGTGCATGTCATATATTACATAGAAGTGAATTTTTGAAAAATTCTATAGATAATAGCAATATTATTATATTACTTGAATTTGAATATTATTGGTTTCATAAGTTAAAAATTTTAAATGTCTTGATGATAGTTTCATGTTTAGTACTTAAAAACAATGTGTTTCCCCTTTCCTAAACAGATTCTTAATTAGTGAAATGAATTGGGGATCTATCCCAGTCCCAGGAGACAAGAAAGAGCACACTCTGCTCCATTTCAGTGAAGGGCATTCGCATGAGCACTGGCAAGGGTGTTCTGAATACTTAGCAGCTCCATAAGCACCAGCCAGTTTCTTGGCTTCTTAACTTGATGGTTTAAAGACACTGGATTAAATTTGTGTTTTTGTGAAGTGATGCATATTTATCATGAATAGAGACAGGCTAGAGGTTAAGATGAAAGCTATGGGCCAGCCCACCTGGGTTTCAATCCTGGCTCTGCTGGTTACTAGCTGTGTAAGCTTAGGCACAGCACCCTGCCAAGTCATATTGGAGACTGAGATCAAAGGAAAAATATTTGTCCTCATGTATACTTATCCGAATATCCTCCTATATCTCAAACAAAGAGGAGAAAGTTAATACAAGCTCAATCTATATGTTACACCCACGTACATGTTATATATTTGCTATGTATATGTGCTTGGGTATATGTGGATATGTGCATATATTGTGTACATATGTAGTGGTATATTATATATTATATATTATATTATTACATATGTATGAGGATATATATGTGTAGATAAAAATATATGGTACACTATATAATTGATGTATTTGAATATATGTAATATGCACAATATATAATATATTTATATGGAGGAAGAGCAACAGATTTTTTTTTTTTTTTTTTTTTTTGCCATACTGGAGTACTGGGGATTAAACCCAGGGGCATTCTACTTCCAAGCTACACCCCTCAGGCCTATTTTTCATTCTTTATTTTGAAACAGAGAATCATTAAGTTGCAGAGGGCCTCACTAAGTAGCTGAGGCTGGCCGTGAACCTGAATCCTCTGGTCTCAGCCTCCCAAGTACTGGGATTACAAGCGTGCACCACCACACCCAACTCAGATTTTTTGATATATGTAGAATGATCAAATCAAGCTAACATTTATTTCTTTGTGATTAGAACATTTAAAATCTTCTCTCTTAGCAATATCCATGTATAAAGTATACTACTGTTAACAATATTTGCCATAGAGGAGGTAGAAAGAAGTAGGCAAATAGGGCCAGAGGGCCACAGTAGAAAAACTTCATTTATTTTCTGAAGGAAACAGACACTATTAAAACTTCTAAGGAGACCAGACCCCCCAAATGTCAATTGATACAGAGACTGAATGCCTCCTGAGAGTGACTAGAGCTTCAAAAAACTCCAGTTGTTCCTGCTGATAAGCAATCCCAGGAGATTCCCTGGAGATTCCCCTGCAGGGTCCAGGAAACAGTGTCTGGAACCCCAACCTAGAGAAGGAGACTCAAAGAAGGACACTACGCAAATATACTATTCAAATCCCAGGAAACTGCTTTTGAGACCTCAAATGTAAAAGGAGACTCAGAAGTATATAAACCCCTAGACGAGGCACTCTAGTCTGTTTTTCCCACTTGAGAACCCCTGCCTTTTGGAAGCTTTTCTCTTTCTTGTGGTTCACCTTGACTTTGAGAGAAAGTGGTGTGCAACTGACAGCACTTGGCCCAGGCAACTCTCGGTAGTGACCTGAAGGCATCCACTGGACATCAAGACTGACCGAGGCCCGAGGGGTGACCGGCACCTCTCTTCCAGCAGATCACGTGGACTTTGGGAGAGAGCAATTTGCAATTGACGATGCTTGGCTTGCACTACTCCCAAGTAGTATCCAGAAGGCAACTGCTGGACTCCAGGGTCCCCATTGCCCACAAAGGTGATCTGCCTCTTTTTTCCTTTCTGATTCTCTTCACAATAAACTCCCTACTCCCCTTTCTGTTGTCTGGGAGTGACAAGAATCCCAGTAAGGAAAACGTCTGTTTCACCATAATGTGCAATAGATCTCCAGGACCTAATCACCCTAGCTGAAGCTTTGCTTACTGAGACCAAGCTCTCTCCCTGCCCCAGACCTTGGAAACCTCATTCTATGTTCAACTTCTGGGAATTTAACTTTTTCAGATTCCACATATAAGTGAGATTGCGTAGTATATTTATTTCTGTGCGTGGCTTATTTCACTTAGCTGACTATCCTCCAGATTCACCTATGTTGTGGCAGATAGCAGGTCTTTCATTTTAAGGCTGAATAGTATTGCACTGTGTACACATACTGTATTTTTTTTAAATCCATCCACTTGGTGATGACAGTAAGTTTAATTTCATATATTGTCTACTATAAATAATGCTGCATTGATCATGGAAATAAGATATCTCTGACATATTAATTTTATTTCCTTTAGATATGTACCCAGCAATGGGATTCCTGGATCATATGGTCGTTCTATTTTTAATTTGGGGAAAACTTTTATACTATTTTCCATAAAGACCATACAGTATACAAGTGTTCCTTTTTCTCTACATTATTGCCAGCAACTTGTTTTCTTTCATCTTTTTGAAAATAGCCATTGTAGCAGGTATGAGGCAATATTTCATTGTGGTTTTAATTTGCATTTCTCTCATGAATAATGATGTGGAACATTTTTCATATAGTGTTTCAAAGGTATTTGGGAGCACCTTTTTCAAAATCAATTGACAGATGATATGAGACTCTAGACCTGGTTCTGGTTTTTTTTTGTTGTTGTCATTGTTTGGTGTGTGTGTGTGTGTGTGTGTGTGTGCCAGTAGCATGCTGTTTTATTATAGCTGTGCAGTAGATTTTGAAGTCAGGTAGTGTGATGCTTCCAACTTTGTCCATTTTGCTCAGGATTGTTTTGGCTATGCAGGATCTTTTCTGGTTCCATAGAAATTTTAAGATTGTTTTTTACTTTTATTTTTAAAAACTCAGTTGCACTGAATCCAGCGATTGTTTTTGGAAAGTATAGATATTTTTGTACTGGAGTCTGGTATATCACATGATTCACTTTATCTAGGCCCTAGTTAGAAAAGTTACTTCCTTTTCTCTACGTAAAATTTAGTTGTTTGTTTGTTTGTTCTTTCTTTTCTTTTCCTTTTTTTTTTTTTTTTTTTTGTGTTGGGGGTACTGAGATTGAATCCAGGGACTCATACATACTATATAAACACTCTACTAGTAAGTTGCATCTTCCACCCCAAAATCAGTTTTTTCATCTTAGGCACTTAGAATAATATCTGCTGATGTATACTAAGTAAATAAATGGTGTTATTAACATTATTATTATCACCACTAACCTTTTTATTTTACATTTACTATCATTTTTATAAAACCTGATTTTTTAAAGTAAAATATTTCTAGAGTTCTGTATTCCCTGGAACTATGGTCCAAGATAGAACTGCTCTCAGAGCAAAGAATAGGATTATATTAGTTATGAGAAAAAATTACACTCATTCTTGCGCCTAAGAAATATATTACAGCACACTGGATTTTCATAAAGGCTCCTAAGAATATATGTTGAGAATTTAGTGAAAAAAGCCTAGCAAAGCTGAGGGAGAAGCAAAGGAATATGTCCTTCCTTCTGAAAGCATTCTTCAAATAGGTTTCTTTCGCCGGGCGTGGTGGCGCACGCTTGTAATCCCAGCATTCGGGAGGCTGAGACCGGAGGATCCGGGTTCGCGGCCAGCCTCAGCTACCTAGTGAGGCACAACGCAACTTAGTGAGACCCGGTTTCAAAATAAAGAATAAAAAAAAAAAAAAAAATAGGGCTGGGGGTATAGCTCGGAGGTAGAATGCCCCTGAGTTCAATCCCAAGTACCGCAAAAAAAAAAAAAAAAAAATAGGTTTCTTTCAATATTTTTAAAGAATATATACTATGATGATACATGCATATTCATGTTTATAGCAGCATAATTCTTAATAGCCAAATTATGGAACCAACCTATGCGCCCATCAACAGATAAATTAATAAAGAAAATGTGGTACATATGCACAGTGGAATTATACTCAGTCATAAATAAGAAGAAAATCATGTCACTTGTAGGAACATGGTTGAAACTAGAGAATACTATGCTGAGATCAGCCAGTCTCAGAAAGTCATGGTTCAAATGTTTTATCTGATATGTAGAATCTAGAGAGAAAATAGGGAACAAAAGGAACTTCAGATACATAAGGAGAGAGACTAGTAGAATAGTGGAAAGCAATTGAAGGAGGGAGAGGGGGAGACAAAAATCAGACTTGAGGAAAGAAACAGTTCAAATAATACTAAGTCCATATGTGAAGATATTACTATTAAAGACAAGAAAATTACACATTGAAAGAAGGTGGCCAAAGGCTGGTGTTTCTCCTGAGTGCTGGATACTTCTCCCTGCCTAATAAGCCTAACTCAGTGATATTAAAGTCTGGATTTGCTTCTGTGAAGGAAATAGAATTCAAGTCCTGCCCCTGAGGACAGAGGCTCTCTGTATTTATGACATGATTATCAGCATGACAAGAGCATTTAGTGTAATGTCAATGAGATAGTATTTTTCAAGAGCTCCAACAGGAAAATACATTATTCTTAAGAATTTAGACAGAAATAAAAATGTTATTTATGTTTTCTGGCAGATCTTATTTATTTTCTGCACATTGAAAATCCAAAGTATAGTAGCAAAGTTCTCTTTCATAAATATTCTAATCAGGTTGAAGATTTGGGCCATCGTGGAGAGCAATGCCCAAATATAGTAAAACAACAAAGGTTTGCCTTTGGCAGCAAAGATAAACTTCTGACTGTTTTTCACAAATAATGCCAGTGCATCATGGGTATTCATATCAAGAACCCTAGACAGTTTTAAAGAAAGAAGAGCTGTCATGTTTTGCCTCCACATTTGCTGTTACATCAGGCTGAGTTTTATATTCTCTGGCTGTTCTTTCAGTAATTAGTTCATTTAAATATAAGAAAAATGTAAATTGGGCTCTATTGCTTCTAAAAGAATGAACTAACCTTGTGAATGACTGAATAAATGAATGACCCATTGACAGAAAGAGTACACGGTGTCTGACATGCTTTCTTATTCTTGACACCCCCAGTTAATCTTCCAGGGCTACAAAACTTGCTCAGTGAAAAAGACAGTGAAAATATTTCACTGGTAAAAATAAAATTAGCCTACAATGTCACCAGAACATTTTTGAACTGGGAAAAACATGCCAAATAGAAGAAATTTTTTCTGTCAAATATATGGTTAAGAGAAATGACAGAACCAGATGATTTAAAAAAATTCCACATTTTAAAATAATAGAATAAGTGTTCTGAACATAAAGTATACAGGAGAGGATTGAGTTCGATCAATTACTCATAAGTAATAATTATAAAATTTGCCAATTTATGTTAGAGTCACTCAGTACAGATCGTAAATGACATATGCCCTATTGATAATGTGTAATATTGTTTTTTATCCTTTGTGGTTAATAAATTTCTTTAAAAAATAAAGCATCCACAAAACAGATTTGTAATGTCTCTTTTAAATGTTTACTTCCGGAACATGAGCAAATATGTTTGATTATTTTTACTCATTTAAGGTTAAAATAAAAAAGCATGTACATAGCCAGGTGTGGTGGCACATTCTTGTAATCCCAGCACTTGAGAGGCTGAGACCAGAAGATCCAGGTTCGCAGTTAGTGAGGCTCTCTGCAACTTAGTGAGACCCTGTTTCAAAATAAAGAATAAAAAAGTATATAAATACTTTTCATCTGACAAACATATATATAGGGATTTAATGATGACTATAACATAATCTCTGTCTTCAATTAACTTACAATTTGAAAGAGGAGATCCCCAGCACTCACAGGGCCATGGGATGTGTGCTGTGATACCCCCAGGTAAAAGTTAGCCTTAAAATGAGAGAATAGAAAAAGCTTTCATGGATATGTGGTAGCTAGAAGAATCATAACAAATAAGAAGTTAATTATAATCCTGCTAAATTAGTAGAAAAGAATAGCCCTAAATAATCTTAATCCATGCTAAATATATCAGTTCTGACTCCTGTTATAACTATAGATCTGTTTAAGACAAACTGCCCCAAACCACTTCATGCTACTGCACATGACTGAAGTAATGACATTTTTCTGCACTCTGCTATGGCCATGCAGGTTGACTTCTGGGCTACTCATCTTTTTGTTGCTGGGACAAAATGCCCAAGAAAAACAACATAGAGGAGGAAGATTCATTTTGGCTCCTGGTTTCAGAGGTTAGCTGACTCCATTGCTTTAGGCCTGAGGTGAGGCAGCATCAAGGTGGTGGAAGGGTTGTGGTAGTGGAGAGCTGCTCAGCTCATGACAGCTGGGAAACAGAAGAGAGAGAGGGAAAGGGATCATGGACAAGATATAGACTCCAGGGGCTGACTCTAAAGACCCATTCCTTCAACTAGGTCCTACCATTTCCACCTTTTCCCAATAATGCCATCAATGTATTAATCCACTGATGATCTCAGGACCCCTGTGATCCAATAACTTCCCAAATCCTCACCTCAGAACATTGTTGCATCACGGGCCAAGCTTTCAAGATGTGAGACTTCAGGGGACATCCCAGATCCAAACTAGAACATCCTCCTCGATATGAATAAGAAACTAATCATATCAGCACTTTTTAAAAGGTTAAAAAAAATGCTTGTCAGTTTTAGCTAAAGTTGAAAGGCTGCCTAGAGAAACAGAAAGAGGTAGAACAGAAGACATAAGTAATGTAAAGTTATAAAGAAATGTGCCATGGCAGTAGAATTACTGTGGAAATGACATGTTGAAGGAGAGGCCATCAATATTAGCAGGGGAAATAACACTGGGGAAAGAGAAGGTGTATTGAAAAAATAAATATTAAGTAAAAAAATACAAAAAAAGAAAAAATCTTGGTTCTGAGATCTTAGCTTTGGGTCTAGTTTCAGTCTTCATATGATTCTTTCACATCAATTATCTGCCTTTCTTTTTGATCACTGAAGTAATTTTTCATTATTCAACATAACACAAGTGTTAGTCCCTTGCAGCTGATGGATCCAACGGCAACAGAAGTTGTCATTCTTCTTTGTTTAATGTTGTTGTTGTTGCTGTTGTTTGTGGTGCTGAAGATCAAACCCGGAGCCTCACACATGCTAGTGAAGCACTCTACCATTGAGCTATACCCTTTAAATTGAGCTATCTCCTTTAAAATTCAAAGAAATAACCCTTTAAGATTCCATAAATCCTTCAAATTTCCTTAGTAAAAATTCCTGTCAAGAAAAGTAAAAGAAAGCTTGAAACAATAAAGATGTGGAATTAAAGTCACATAACCTACACTAAGTGAAATTATAAAAATTCAATTTTATTTATGAAAATAAAAGAGGAAACATATCTCTTGCTAGTAACCCACTGCACACTGACATTCAGATGGATATGGAGAAGCCATGTGTCCACATTGAATTCCTGCTCACTAATGGAAACTTCTGTACAGCACCTTGGAAAATAGCTCTTTGGGCCATCTGGCAAATCTACATAACATCAATGACCGTGGCCGAGCGACTCAGAGAGTAGCTCTTTCCCCTAGACATTTTAAAGTCTTCATTGAGTTTCCCACTTCAGTAAATGGAATCAGGCCTACTCTGGATGCTTTTTTATTTAGACTAAAAGGATAAGAGAAGAGCATCTGAGCAACAAGTACATGATGTGCTGAACCCTTTCCATAGTCCACTTATTTAATCATAGCAATATCTCCATGACTTACCTTCTCTGCAAGTAAGTAGATTGGCATTGAATATTTATACTATGATCACACTAGTGAGAGTGACCTTAAATTCTATCTGCCTCCAAATAATCTATCCCCCAGACCCATGGGAGATTGTCCATTCTCAAACTTTCTTTAGCCCCCACAACTGACACTTTGACCCTGAAACACTAGAGACAAAGGGTACCAGAAACTCCAGTTATTGCTCTGGATTCCATAAACACCACCATAATACTGAAGAAGGAATTGTTTGAGAATATATGATGGTTTGCAGTTCTAGATAGTTACTTCTGGGAGTGATTTATCTTCTTTCCTATCGACATTCTCATCTGAGAAGCCAATACCCATAATCTCAAATAAGTTAAACCAATTTGGATAATGGCCAAATTATATATATATATATATATTATATATAATTTATATATTTATATTTATTTATATATATAAATATTATATATTTATTTATATATAATATATATTTATTTATATATATATTTATACACACACACACACACACACGGCTTACTCCCTTCTTTCCCTAAGTAGAAGAGAAAGTGGATAGGATAGTTTTTCTGCTTCATTTTTCCCATTTTAAAATGACAATATTCCTAGATTAGTTTCTCCTTATCTATAGGGTAGAGGAGGAGAGACACATAAGTGTTGACCCAGCTTTTCCCTTAGAACCCTATATTCTGGTAATTTATTATAGTTAAAAAAAATGTCCTAAACTTAGTGACATAAAGCAATGCCCATTTTTTAGGCTTACAATTCTGTGGGTCAAGAGTTCAGGCAGGGTACAATAAATTGGCTTGGTCTCTGCTATGACATCTGGGATTCAGCTGGGGTGGTTCAAATGTCAGGATATGGCCAAAAGCCATAGGTTTTACACTTAAGTTTCTGTTGTTGTTTTATGTGGCCTCTCCTGGGTCTAGAATGTCCAGGATGACTTCACATTTGTAAGTGGTATCTAGACTTGAACAGCAGAAAAACTGGCAGTCATTAGTATTGCTTTCCCTTTTCATATCCTCCTCAGAGCATGGAGGTTTCAGAGTAGTCAGACTTCTGATCTGGTGAACAGCTTCCTCTATGCATTACAAGGGCAATAAGTCAAACTTTGAAGGTTCTTAATGCATGAGCCAGTTTAGTTTCTGCTCTATCTTGTTAGACAAAGCAGTCATAGGACCAACTCAAATTCAAGGAGAGATGGCAGAGACTATATCTTTTAGTGAGAAGGATGCAAAGCTCTGGATCTGTTTTCAAACTGCCATATCTCATCATTTACAATTTCACTATTAGAATGGAGTCCTTGTTTAATATTTTTTAATTTCTTTTTGAAATTAAAGACCTACTATGTGCTACTTAATGCTCATATGATAAGGAAACAAAGAGATATACATTATGGTAGTTTCAAATCTTACTAACTTATTGTGAAAAAAATCACTAACTGAGCAATTCACTTCTTTTGTGATCCATTTTTGTCTTCTATAATAAATGTACCTCATAGGGATGTTTTGACAATTAAATAAGACAGGAAAATTACCTAACATAGTATATGGTAAATAGTCAACTATCTCTTCCCTAAATTAGAGATAATTATGGCTACTGTGTACAGTCTGGGTGTATATGTATATGTATTAGGTAAAAAGAAAAATTGAAAACAAAATTATAATCTGTCAATGCCAGTAGCATAACAGAAATAGAATTTTTCATCTCCCATTTCTGGGAATGTAGAGTAGTGATTGATGAGTTTATTTGGGGACATTGAGAACTCAGTAAGTCTATTATCATTTAATAGGGATAAGAGAAATAACTTGGGAAAATGCTCAAATACAATAATTATTGGGTCTAATACTGTATATTGACTTATGCACAGTTCTTTTCCCTTTAGTGCAATCCTTCTCCTATTATTGTGATGTTTGTTTATAGACAAGTATAAATAAGAAGAAAATGCTAAGAGCCTTAAAATGACTGTGTTCCAATTACAGAAATACAATTATAATCTAAAATATGAACAGAATACTATACAATTCCCAGCTAAGAAATAGGAGACCTACAAATACAATTTTATATTCTACGGCCTTTATTGTAGTGTTTTTCACCTAGTAAATACTTTACTGATCAAATAGATCAGATTAAATAAATAATGACAATAGATTAATAATATAGGGTTTGCCTTCTTTGTATATAACAATTGGAATGCTTACTCCTATTGATAATTGGTACTAAAATGTGACTACTTTAGTTTATATTTTAAAAGTGTGTGTATATAATAATTTTTTTTTCTTAAAAATAAGAGGTTAGAGCCAGGCATGGTGGCATACGCCTGTAATCCCAGTACTTGGGAGGCCGAGACAGGAGGATCACAGGTTCAAGGACAGCTTTAGCAAGTAGTGAGACTCTAATCAACCTGGAGAGACCCTGTTTCCAAATAAAAAAAATAAAATTGGACTAGGGGTATAGCTCAAAGGTAGAATGTCTCTGGGTTCAATCCCTAGTACCACAAAAAAAAAAAAATAAGATAAGTAAATAAATAAAAGGTTAAGTCTAGATATATCTAAACAGAGGTAGAGTTTAATATTCTAACATGCTGGGAATATTAAAAGAATCCCTTTCATTTTTTAACATTTGGTCCCTTTGATTCTCTGAAACAATCACAATGCATAAATGTTGGATAGTATATGAAATCTAAAAATGGTTTCTCTTTGTAAGAATCTGAAATAAATTATAGTGCCATTTATTTCACTAAAACATAGTTGACCTACCAAGAACAAGATTGCTAAGAAAAAATTGCTAAGAACCTTGAAATGACTGTGTTCCAATTACAGAAATATAATTCTGAATCTAAAATACAAATAGAATTGCATGGAATCAAAGGATGGAATCACAGTGTTTTTAATTTGAATCCAAATTTTCAGGAACCAGGTCAACTGTATCTAGTAGCTTTTCCATGGAGTCCAAGGGGACTTACTCTAGCTGAATCTGTCATCGTTAGTTTTCGTAAGCGAAAAATGTGCCTTTAACAGTCTCTTCAATCTGTTGTTCACCAGACTTTAGACCAACTATTCAAATACTGTCAAAACTACAATTAAAAACTTATAAACATAATAAAATTTATAATTCAAAACAATAGATTAATCTATACTTTTAGACAATAACAAATTATAACTGAAAGGCTTACAAAATATTTTCTATGACCAGAAGACCTCACAAAAGTAATACTATGATTATTAAATTCCAACATCCCTTAACATTTCAAGAAAAGCATCTCTTACTCACATCACATACAATTGGATTCTTTGAATATATGAAAAAGTCATTATTATACTCCCTAATAGACAGAAAAAAGAAAAATGATAAGACCTTGAAATTGATTCCTGAAAAGCAACAAGATGACCAAATATCTAATTGAAAACAAATACTAAAATAAAAACATATTAAAATAAGCATTGTAGCCGGGCATGGTGGCGCACGCTTGTAATCCCACCATTCGGGAGGCTGAGACCGGAGGACCCGAGTTCGCGGCCAGCCTCAGCTAGCTAGTGAGGCACTCTGCAATTTAGTGAGACCCAGTTTCAAAATAAAGAATAAAAAATAGGGCTGGGGGTGTAGCTCGGAGGTAGAATGCCCCTGAGTTCAATCCCCAGTACCACACAAAAAAATAAATAAATAAATAAACTGCCATTAAAAAAATAATAATAAGCATTGTGAGCCACTCTTCAGCTGATAGGCAAGACCATTAGAAATATGTTTTTAAAATTCAAATACTCCATCAAATTGCCAGACAATTTAGAGATAATAATGGAATGAGGTAAAGAAAATATAACTGAGCAAAATTTTTGCTATGTTATTGTAGAAACTAGACTAATATAAGTAGAGCAATTAGAAAACACAGAATATATGTAATTACGTGCTAAACTGTTTGGTACAGATTGTAGGTTCCTGGGAGTTCAAAGAAAAAGATTCATGTGACATAACATGATTTTGCAAAATTGCAGAGGCTCTGAGTTTAAAGGAAGGTAAATATTTAGGAAGAAAGAGAGGGTAAAGAGGCATTTTTATCTTCTAGATGGAAAGACTACATAAAGACAAAAATGGAAGAAGTCCAAATATAATGAAAAAAATGAGAATAATAATTAAATGAGTCATAAATATAATAAATAGGTTTTATATGTATCATTATGGAGAAACCTAGGGTTCCAATATTTACATGTATGCTAATGAACAGAGACTATTAAATTCTAGTCTTTTATTGCATCTATATCAAATAGTTAACAAGTTTTCAAATGGGTCACAACTTTGTTAGAACTCAAGAATTCCATGTCAATTAAGAATTCATTAAGAATGTGCCTTAATGTGGATTATTCTTTTCAACAAAATATTATCATATTAATATAAAAAGAAGCTGCTATCAGGAGATAAGATATAATTCTATATTTTTCTACTTATGAAAGAGAGGAGTTTTTCTAATAAAATTTTAGTATTATATTACAGTTTCAAATTTTGTCAAATAACAAAAACCTACCATGAAAAGATTTTAATGCTTTTCCTAAATATGTGTGGAAAGAATGTGGGAGGCTAGGGATATACAAACTTTTCCTTACAGAGTCAGATAGTAAATATTTTGGGCTTTTTGAGTCAGATGGTCTTTATTGCACCACTCAACTGAGCAATAGTCAGTTGTAGAAAACACATAGAAGAATGGATGTAGCAATGTTAAAACACAACACAACTTTATTTACCAAAATAGGTGGTAAACTGAATGGATTTGGCCCGCTAACTTTAGTTAGCCAACCCCATTGTAAGTGAGCAATTGAAAATATTTCATATACAAATTAAATAGAATCTTAGATCTACAATTTCAAAAGTGTCATCTACAAATCCCCTGAGGTTTTACTCAGGAAGAAAGGTTTTCCCCAAGGCCTCAGGGAAAACCTTCTGTCATAGATTAAGACTTACTTCTTTTTTTTTTTTTTTTTTTTTTTTTTTGCGGTACTAGGGATTGAACTCAGGGGCATTCTACCTCCGAGCTATACCCCCAGCCCTATTTTTTATTCTTTATTTTGAAACCGGGTCTCACTAAGTTGTGGAGTGCCTCACTAGGTAGCTGAGGATGTCCGCAAACCCGGATCCTCCGGTCTCAGTCTCCCGAATGCTGGGATTACAAGTGTGCGCCACCACGCCTGGCTAAGACTTACTTTTAAGAAAGTAAATGCTTGACTAAATCTGCAGAAACCTCTTAAGAAACTTGAGTCACAATTAGACAACATGGAGGAAGAGAAATACAGCTGCCTAGGATGCTGTGGACCAGTAATCAGTGGAATTGCTGGTTGTTTTCTAGGAGGACAATGGATCTTAATTTAGTTCTGCTCTCTTATGTCTTCATATGACATACTCATCTTTATATTATGATTATGTATATCAAATATATTATTGAATATACCATGATAGGTGTAGTATGTTTTTTTGAGGATGATTTGGTTAAAGGCCTCATGACATCAAAAAATGTAAGCTCCCTTATCCTAGGTTTAGTTTTTTCTTATGAGAATCTATAATGTCTTTCTATGCTTCCTAACATAGAACCACAGGCTACCAGGAGTTTAGTAAAATCTTTCCAAGTGTGATGAGGTACAATTTTTATTTGAACTAAAAATAAAATCTCACTGAATTGAAGATATTGAACAGAGTAAGGAAGAATCTGTCTCTCACTTTTGGACAACAGAAAACATCTTGGTCATGTATACTTGTCATTTGAAATCTTAGACCAGTTACCTGCTATTGGCAATAAAGGTTCTTTCTGATTATTAACTATATCAAATAATGACATAATGGATATTGGGAACAAGTCTTTCAAAGCTTAGGAAAATTCCTGGAAATAGAATACATGGAAATAATATTTTGAGTTTTTCTTATAAACTTTGGATAGGAATACAATATTTTTATTTCAATTTTACCATTCTGATATGTAATTTAAAAATTCAATGTTTCTTTAACTTATATTTCACAAAGAACTTAAAATTGTATGTTTATTTTCCAATTACATTCCTTTGTTTGAAGATTCATTATTTCAACCAATATATGTCATTTTCTACTTTTGCTAAAGATATCAGACATTCTTGATGGATACAAGATCACTGTCTTATACGAATGTAGTTCATAGTATGCAATTGCTAGATCTCAACAAGATCTTCAGGGCAAAGAGTATATAGCAATAAATGAGACAGAAAAAGTCACAAGAAAGATAGCATTAAGAGTTCATGCATGATACATTTTCAGATATCAATTGAATTAAGAAATAGGAGAAACCTAAAAAAAAATAATCACAACAGTGAAGTTTGGAGGGAGAAGGTTGCTTTCCTTAGCATGGTCTGACAAGGTAGATTTTTTTTTTCCAGTCCTAGGAATTGAACCCAGGGGCAGTCTACCTCCAAGCTACACTCCCAACCCTAATTTTCATTCTTTATTTTGAAACAGCTTCTCACTAAGTTGTGGAGGGCATCACTAAGGAGCTGAGGCTGGCCTCAAACCTGTCATCCTCCTGTCTCAGTCTTTCAAGTACTGGGATTACAAGAATGCACCACCATGCCCAGCTCTGAAAAGGTAGACTTTGAGTTAAGACCTTAGAGATAAAAGGAAAGCTACAATTCTTACATCTAATTGTAGCATCTTCTACCTAGATTAAAAGTATAATTATAAAAGTTTGTGAAATAAGAATAAATTTATTGTTTAGGGGTGTTAGGAGAGCAACTAATGAGGAGGAAGAATATAAAAACAATGTTGTAAATGACAGGAAATGAAATCAGAAAGTTAGGAAATGACTAGACCACATGGGATGTTGTATGCCAAAGGAAGAAGTTGGGTTGCAAGTTTGAAATCTGAAATAAACTACTGGATGCTGTGCAAGGAAGCCATCACAAAGGAGCTGAAAAACTGAAAAAATGGAGTAAGAAAAAGCCTTGAGGAGTAGCAGATCCAGTGGACCAATGAATACATAAGACTAAAGATGAGAGATTATTCAGAATGTTTTGGCAGGTCACATGTTTACCTGTGTGCCCATGAGGTGGTCACTTGAAGCAAAAGAGAGGTGGAGTTCACTATGTTATCAGGCATTTTGATAGTATATACAAAAAGACATGGAATTATGAGATAATGCCAGGCCTAGAAAGGCAGAAAGAGTAAAAGGCAGGTATACATGTGTACCACAGCTACATAGAATGAGGATGAATTGCACAATGATGGAGATTGGATGAGTGAACAATGGAAAACATGAATGAAGAAGACAAGTTTCCCTGGAGTCAGACATGCCCGAGGCACTTGGTGAGAGTTTGGACGGATGAGAGTAGAGGAGCAGGTTCAAGGGGTATAAAGAATGGGAGTGTGAGTATGAGACATAATGATCTTTTTTTTAAATATTATTTTTGTTTATTTTTATTGGTGCATTGTAATCATACTTCTTAACAAGGTACAGGGTGGTGGAGGCATACAGGCACACATCACTCATTTAGCCCTTCTCCAATTCCCACACCATTTCCTCCACCCTCCTTTGTTCTCATGTTCCTCTTAGTGATTGACTCTGATATGCTTGTGAATGTACATCATGTGCATTAAGATGCTTCCCTCTCCTCTTCTCCCATCACCTTCAGTAAGGTCACCTTCTTTGCACATCCAAGGTTTCTCCTTCTTCATCTAGAGTCCTTCCTATGATCTACTTTCTCTCTAGCTTCCACATATTAAGAAGAGCATACAATTTTTTTTTTACTTTTTCTGACTAACTAATCTCACTTAGCATAATGTTTTCCAGTTCCATCTATTTCCCTGCAAATGACATGATTTTGTTCTTCTTTGTGGCTGAGTATATTTCCATTGTGTACATATCCCATAGTTTTGTAATCCATTCATCTGTTGATGGACATCTTGGCCTATTCCATAGCTTGGCAATTGTGAATTGAGTAGCTGTTAACAGATATGTATGCATTAGTCTGGTAGTTTGGTTTCCATTATTTTGGGTAGATACCCAGAAGTGGTATTGCTGGATCATATGGTAGTTTCATTCTCATTTGTCTGAGGATCCTCCATACTGTTTTTCAAAGTGATTGCACTAATTTGTAATCCCACCAACAATGTATTAGGATTTCTACTTCTCCACACCCTTGCCAATATTTGTTATTGTTTGTATTGAATGATTGCCATTCTAACTGGGGTTAGGTGAAATCTCAAGATAGTTCTGATTTGCATCTCTCTGATTGCTAATGATATTGAACATTTTTTCATTCATTTATTGCCATTTGTATTTCTTCTTTTGTGAATTGTCTTTTTAGTTCACTTGCCCATTTTTTGATTGGGTTATTTGTTTTCTTAGTGGTGAGTTTCTTGAGTTCTCTGTATAGTCTAGTGCCAACCTCAGATATAATAATCTTTGATCAAGCTTTCAAATAGAGGCTGTGTCATTAGATAAAACATAAAAAAAAAAACTGTCTCACAGTGAACGTAGGCCTCTCATCCCATACTGAAAACAGCATAGCACGTAGTACCAAGAAGATCCAGGCTTTTTCTTTATTATTTATTTAAAACAATTAAAGCATGTACCAGACACTGCTGCATATTAGGATTATAAAACAAATAATAAATTATCTCTATCTGTGTGAAGTTTACTATCTAAGGGAAAGAGACATAATACATATTTTTAAAAATATCTAAATTCATAAGGTGTTGATCCCTGATCTTTGCTCCAAGATGAATGTTCTCGTTTTCAGCATTTCAAGAGCAATGCTGTTTGCCACATAAGTGCAGAATTCTGAACTGAATTCCAGGCTGGGTAATAGACTATAGAGGTTGATGAAATGCATATTGTTGCATTACCAAGGGACCAAGGGACCTTTGTATAACAGAAATTCTTCTAAGAAAAATCTTAAATAGACCTAGATCAGGGTCTACATCTTCCTGCCTATTCCTGCCCCTCACAATGCAAATGTCCCATTATATTATTTAAGGATGATTTGGTCACCATTCAGAGCAAACTGAGTAAGGTTGTTTGCTTAAAATGTATGCTGAACGTGTCAGAAATAGTCAGATTTTGTCACGCACTTATTTTATGACAGATCCAGGCCACAGACACAGAGCTTGGCAAGTACCTTATAAATTATAGCTGTGCTGAAGTCTATAGCAATGGCACTTAACTCAGACCCGTCTTCCAAATATCCTTTCAAAAAATAAAAAGGATACAGTTACCTAATATAGGAATACAAAATAATTCCTCCAAAAACTAAGTGTCAAGCATCCAATAATAGTCTTAGATTCTTTATAGCGTTTTATTTTCTTTTCAAACATACCTAAAACAATCACTATTAATAGAAAATCATGTTATATTATATAATGCTTTTCTTTTAATTTAACAGCCCTTGTTTTATAGTCCTGGCACAGTTTTCATTTGACAAAAATCTCAAGCCAAAGAGCTTTGACAATAATGTCACTCATTGTTTCATACTGAATATCAACTTGATAATCTTTATATTCTACACGAAAATGTTTATTGTTTAGATTCTGTTTTGTAAGAAGGTGGAAAGAAAATATTATTATTATTGGGAAGAAAAATATATTTCCCTATACTCATTAATTTAGAATAATTATTCTGAGTTTAGTGTTTAGACAAAATAAGAGATTCTTCTTAGATCTGTGGTTTTAGTGACAATGAAGATCCTAGTATAAATATAATTTTCAAACTACAAAATAAATTTTTTTGAAAGAGATGTAAGAACCTATGTATTTGACCAGTAGTCGATTAAACTTCCACTCTTAGATAAAAGCTATGCAAACTTATATGACCTCACTTAAAAATATAACATTTACGCAAAGTATAAAAAAGAGAAAGAAGTTCCAAATTAATTTTATTAGCTATTTTTAAAAATTACTAAAATTTTATTCACCTTTTTTATAATTAGGTATCACAGACTTATTATGAACTGTAATAATTTCAAAATTTTATATTTTTATAAAGCATATATTCTAATACATTCCATGATTACTGTTAGGTTACAAAAAAAGATGAATTTCTCTTTTTCCTGACTAATGATTGCAAAATGGCTCATAGGAGCAAGGTTTTTGTAATCATCCATTTAAAAAATTCTTTAATAAAAATATGCTCAAATTACATAATCCTTAAAATATGATGAAGTGCAGCCATTTAATATTTTGTGGACAAATATGAAATAATACAAATAGTTCTCAGTTCTCAGTACTATTGACCAAAATCCTACATTCTTCCACTCTTATATTTAGAACAATGATTTTCAAGTAAATGTTATACCTAGATATCCTTATTTTATCACATAGATGATGAACATAGGACTGAGAGCAAGTTCAATAGGTACAAAGTCTTCTCATAAATAGTTTTGATGGGAACAAATGTCTTATTTTAAAACATTTTTCACTAAAACAATAGTGTATAAAAAGGAAAAGAAATACCTGAAGAAACAATGGATAAAAATCTCACATTTAGAAAAACATAGATTAGCAATCTTTCAGCTTCTTTTCAGAAGCAATACAAACCAACAGAAAACAAATTTTTTTTAAATTCTGAGAAAATAACTTGTCAAATTTGAATTTAATGTTTAGCAAAAATATCCTTGAGAAATGAAAGTGAAAAAAAAGAATTTTTTTTCCAAAAAAATGCAAATGGAAAAAATTCCTACTAAACTATGCTCTATGGAACACCTTAAATTAAATATGTAGACATATTAATAAAATACTTTTTCTTTCTTGCTTAAATTTTATTTCAAAGATAAAAGTTTTGCAATTTTATACATTCCCTACAAAAATTCATCTTTAAATGGAGATTGAAAATAGATTGTTTAAAATGCTAAGTCTTCTGTGTCAGGAGCAAAACCCGACTTCAGGGACTCTGAGAAATAGTTGAATTGATAGAAAAGGAAAATTCAAGAGTTTGCAAATTTTAAAAACTGAGATTCAAAACTCTGTCTAGCATGACTGCAAACTAACTTTCCGAAGTTATTTCTGACTATTCTCCAACATGTGACAGAAGGTTCAAGACAGTAGGCTGCCTTCTGTAGCACTTTTAGTAATCATGCCTTCTCAGCTCTTCTTGAGATGTTCTCTACCTAAAATGAAATTTTCATGAATTCAATACATTTTAACTATTATTTTCTGTTTAGTCCTAGTCTACTGGTTATTTGTAGTCTTTTTCAAAAGTGACTTCCTCCATGGAACCAATTCTCCTTGATAAAAATAATAATAATTTCTTGCTTTGATCCTCCATGACACTTTTTTTTTTTCTTTTTTGTGGTACTGGGAATTGGACCCACAGACATCTATCTCTGAGTTATACTCCTAGCCTGATTTTATTTTTTTATTTCAAAACAGAATCTCACTAAGTTGCAGAGGGCCTCACTAAGTTGCTGAGGCCTGTGATCCTCCTGTCTCAGCCTCCCAGTTACTTGGATTACAGACATGTGCCACCATGCCTGACCTTTCCATGACACTTTGGAAGAAAACCTCAAAATGCATCACGTTGCTTATGTGGTCAGCTTACATTCTACATTCATTGGTTAACTACAAGCAAGATAATAGCAAAGTAAAGGAAATACACTCTTTGATATCGTGTATCTTGAGATAGAGATATGATACCTTGAGATAGAGATAGAATATATATTTATATTTACATTTATATTTATATTTACATTTTTTTCACAGTGGTATATGCCTGTAACTCCAGAGCATAGTTGGATCACTGAATTTAGTGACCCAACTTGGGAGTCTGAGGCAAGAGGATCACAAATTCAAGGTTAGCTTCAGCAAATTAGCAACTTGAATAAAACTTAAATAAAAATTAAAAAGGACAAGGAATGTAGCTCAGTGGTAAAGCACTCCTGGGTTCAATTCCCACTACAGTGGAGACAAAGATACATATTTTTTATTTGTATATAAGGCTTTTATTACAGGATAAAGGAAAAGGAATTACTGAGTGCCTACTATGCATCCTTACAAATCTAACCATTTGAAGAATACTAATCTTTGCCACCACCAGAAGACACTGTTATTATTAGGCACCTTTTACACATTATGAAATGAAATCTGTATAAATTGCCCCAAATTACATGAGTAGCAATAGCAAAGCTCCAAGAATAATCCAGGCTTCTACAACTCCAAAGCATAGATTTGTTTCACTAAATATTATAGGAAATTAATTGGTAAAAATAAATAGGAACTGAACATTTTACACTAGTAAATTGCTAACATATGTCGGGCATGGTGGCTCACGCTTGTAATCCCAGCATTCGGAAGGCTGAGACCGGAGGATCCGGGTTCGCGGCCAGCCTCAGCTACCTAGTGAGGCACTCCACAACTTAGTGAGACTCGGTTTCAAAATAAAGAATAAAAAATAGGGCTGGGGGTATAGCTCGGAGGTAGAATACCCCTGAGTTCAATCCCCAGTACCGCAAAAAAAAAAAAAAAAAAAAAATGAAGTATTTAAAAAGGAAAGAGAAAGAGACAAAGGGAGGAGCTAACAAGTATTTGAAGCAGACATTCAACGTATTTTTGGTTTAGACTCTTTCATACAAAAAGGAACTTTGTCAATTCCGAAAGTAAATTTATAAATGTCTAAGCAAGGAAATATATTTATGTTAAATAGGTCAATTTTCTTTAATATATGTTTTTAATACTTTTATTGGTGTAATACTATTATACATTATAGATTCAAAGTGCTAGAAATGTATATGCACACAGCACTTGGTGTATTTCCCTCTGAACGACCCTCCTCCCCCCTACTTGCCCTTCTGTCTTCCCTGCATATGGTAATGAGATCGGTAGTAAAACATTCTTGTAGGAGCATAACCTCATTTGAACTGTTCCCGTCCTCGATCCTCACTTTTCCCCTCACCAACTCCCTCCTATCTTCTTCCTATGTATATAATTAAGGTTATGGCCCGATAACTAAAACAGTGATGAGACAGAATTTATGTGTATACAATTAATGTGCATGCCTCAGTAACTCCTAAATGTGTCCAGACCATGTTATGAAGTCTCAAGTAGTATTGAAAAGTATTATTCAATGATAAGAGTTTTGAAATAAATCAGGCTATGCCCTCTACCTAGATGGACAACAAATGGTTTGTCACACACACACACACATACACACACAATTTAATTACAAATACCTCTATATCTTGCTATGGAACAGTATAAAAATGTTGGAGGTGACATCTATGTATGTTATTCTGGTGAATCTAATATAATAGCTTAATAGACCTATTTCAAGGAGAACAGACAGATGTTACTGACTTCCATTTTGGTTACTTCAAGTCACAGATTTGCACAACAACTAATCCTAGTGCCTTGTGAAAACTATGTGTGAAGCATGTGAAATTAATATCTAAAAGATGTATGTATGTGATGAATATGTATATTTAAGTGCATCTTTGAAGGACCTTCCTGTACCAATCTATAATTTTAGGACATTGCGTCATTTTAAAAAAATGTATTTATGATGCCAGGCATGGTGATGCATGTTTGTAATCCCAGTACTTGGGAGGCTGAGACAGGTGGATCCCAGGTTCACGGGCAGCCTCAGCTACTTAGTGAGGCCCTTTGCAACTTCATGAGACCCTGTTTCAAAATAAAGAAGGCTTTCTCCTCAACATACATTTCAAAATGGCTCATAATAATCATAATTAAAATTCAAAATAATGATGATCTGCAATAATAGGAAGCAATTATTGTGGTAATAATCTGCGGAAGATCACTTCAAGCAGCTAATAGCAAAGGCAAAATTATAGTGACTGAATAATGGTGGTAATCAAATGAGCAGTTCCCTACTAAAAACGTTTATTTGACAGCGACCTAACTAATTAATATTGTCAGATGCAAATCAGTCCAATAATAAAGAAGTATATTTACTAAGATAAATAAGCCAAATGCTTTTTAAAATAATTGAAAAAACTGCCCCTAAGTACCACATAAGACCCAACTGATAAGTAGCTATAGAAATATAGATGAAGAGGTCAATTATTAATCATAACACTAGCGGATGGAGTTTGCATCCTCTCATAAACAGTGCCTAATGTTTCAGTTCTATGAGATCAGTAACTTAGTTGACTTTATTTTTGTTTACCATTAGGACACAGACATCGCCCTTGGCACAGTGTAGGTGTTAAATGATTATTTGTTGAATAAGCAAATTAACAGATGAAATGTTTCTCAGACTGTCCCTTGCAGCTGGAGGATTCATATTTACTCCTTTCCAATACAAGAACATTTTTCAAGGTAAAAGGACAAAAACACTAGTAAATAGCTAATAAGGTACCTAGCAGAGCACTTTTCTCCAACTTAATTTGATTGAATATGTGGCCCAGGGGGAGCTGGAAAGCTTAACTTCTGAGTTGAAGTGTTCCTGTTACAGGCTTTTCATTGTGGCACCGCTCAGTAAAGTTTTATGAGTTCCATGAAAACAGTAATTTAGACTCTAGTCAAACTATCTCTAAAACCTCTAAGTTTTGTTCCCATTTATGGCAAAGTCATCTTTGGAATTCATATTACAAAATTCAAATTCATGAATCAACTGAGCAATTCAAATAGCAAACTGTTTCATCCATCAAAAAGGTCTGTGTTTCAAAGGATAGTGGAAGGGCAGGAATCTCTTAGAATTCACTCTTACAGTCTCAGGGCTAGCCCACTTTGGGGTCATAAATCCCCTGCCATTAGAGCCTGTGGGGGTCTGATACTGAAAAGAACTTATCAGCCCCTAGCTTCAGCCTACAGTATATGGTCAAGATTTCATGGGAATGAATTTTCAACACCACCAACTCCTTGAATATCATATCTTGTAGGTGAATACTATTGATCATTATGGAAGGAAAATTATTTTCTAAAAAGAATTATTAGCCGGGTGTGGTGGCGCACGCTTGTAATCCCAGCATTCGGGAGGCTGAGACCAGAGGATCCAGCTTCGGGGCCAGCCTCAGCTACCTAGTAAGGCACTCCGCAACTTAGTGAGACTCGGTTTCAAAATAAAGAATAAAAAATAGGGCTGGGGGTATAGCTCAGAGGTAGAATGCCCCTGAGTTCAACCCCCAGTACCGCAAAAAAAAAAAAATAATAATAAAAAATAAAAAGAATTATTAGACAATTGTTAGAAAGGAGTATCTGGCTCTAACAAAAAAGATATTACAGACCCAAATTAAGATTAGTAGGAAAAAACATTTCAATCTGGGTGTGGTGGCCCACACCTGTAATCGCAGTCCTTGGGAGGCTGAGACAAGAGGTTCAAAGCCAGCCTCAGCAAATTAGAGTGAGGCCTTCAGCAACTTTGTGAGACCCTGTTTCAAAACAACAGCAACAAAAAAATAAATAAATAGGGCTAGGGGTGTAGCTCAGTGGTAGAACACCCCTGCCTTCAATACCCAGTACCACACACACACACACACACACACACACACACGTCGTTAACCAGCGGGCTAAGAAGAGCATAACCATGGATGTGAAAGGGTAGGCTGGATTAGACCATGGCACAGAGTCAACTTTTTATTTGTTTTCTTGTAAATATCTACCTCTAGTTCATACATGCAAAAACAGTACGGAAAAACCAGGATAAATCTACTAAGTTCTATGAAGCTTGGTTTTGGAGCTTTGAAATTCTTCAGTATTTTGAAAAAGTATAATTGCCTGTAAAGTGCTACAAGTGGTATGGTAAGTGTCAAGTCAGGATTGAATGCATAAATAAATACTAAAAATATTATTCAGCGCTGGGTACATTGGCACATACCTGTAATCCCAGTACTTGAAAGGCTGAGTCAGAGGATTGCAGGTTCAACAATAGCCTCAGCAACTTAGCTAGACTCTCAACAAACTAGCAAGACCCTCTTTCAAAAATTTAAAAAAAAAAATGGGCTGGAAATGGAGCTTACAGGTAGAATACCTCTGGGTTCAATCCTCAGTACTACACACAAAAAGTTATTATACATATTATATTGATTGCTTGTTTTTTTTTAAATCAATATAGAAGGTCCATAAAATTACTGGAATAGAGTTCATTTGGCATTCTAGTCTTCCATATTTTTTAATGGGAAATGTCTGTGTTAATCTATGTATTTAAGCCTGTCTCTCTATGAATAAAAAACAGTATAAAGAACACAACTTTCTTAATTTAATAGAAAAGAAGGACAATCAAAGAAACAGAAATCAAAGAAAATAGTCCCAGCAGGGAACAGCCTCAGATGTTGGTAGAGAAGAGTAAACAACCATGGTGCCACTGTTTGCAGTTACAGGAAGAGAAGGTATCACCAAAGATCCTAAGGACAGTGTGGATCCTCCATGTGACTCAATTCTTTGTATAAAGAAAATAGAACCTTGCCATGAGCCCATTGATCATTTCTTTGCTTCCTCCTTTGAGCTATTAGATAGAAACCAACCCCACTTATTGAGACATGGTTAGAATAGCAACACATCCTAATTTCCTTAGTCAGTGACACAATATAAGTTTTTGTCTCATTGTTCCATGGTTGCCCTAGAGTTAAATTTGGAAGGTAATGTCCCCTTGTGCCTGACATCAACAGGCATTAAAAAAAAAAAAAATCCCTACCTCAACTAGGATAAGCGCTAGGAAGAAAGAGGGGAATTTTCTTAGAATGTCTAAGTCTCTCCACAACATTTAGTTTCTGAAAATATTTTGGTTTTGAAATATCAAAGAGAGATTAGGACAGTGAAGAGCATATCAGTAAAAACAGTTTGTTTATTTTTTTTAGGTAAAGGGTATTTGAAGATGATAGTTTAAGCTTAGATATATCTGTGGACTTTCAGCTATAAGACTGTTGAATTTTTCTTTAAATACCTAAGATGAACTTTCTTTTCATCTTGGGGATAATCAGAAATGATCATAGGAATTGAAGGTGAGATGTAAGATAAAATGTACCTCTTCTTAGCTCTTACATTCTGTATATGGTGTGTGTGTGTGTGTGTGTGTGTGTGCATGCGTATGTGTGTATGTGTAAGCTACAGTATCTCCCCCAATATACTGTGTGCTTTTTTTAAGAATAATAATGTATTATTAATAACTTTATATTATTGAGCCTTACCTGCAATAGGCACTTAATAAATGCATACTTGTTGCATCAATACACATAAACTTGAATGAATGAAACTTATTCCCACAACAGGAAAAGTAAATACAATAACAGTTACACTGCGTTTCACAACCATGCCAAAATACTTTGATGAAGTTGATAAAATCTTGGCTTCTAAAATAGCATAAGAGTAAAGTTTAGCTCATTCATTTTTCTAGTGTGTATATGAGAAACAATAGGAATATATATTTGAAATGATTTCTTAGCAACTTCTTACCTCTAATAGATACAGTTTTTGAAAAGAGACCTGACAAAATTTAAAACACAGTTGCCCAGAATTTTTTCTAACTCAGGTGCAAATATTCTTGATTATTATAATTAACTTCATAATATAATGTATGACTAGTTATAGACTACTTAGCTTGTCTCATAGTAGCATATTGCAAGCAAAGTTTCCATTTGCCTAATTGAATCACCCTTTGCCTTCTTATCTGCCACCTACAATGCTAAAGAGATAAAACTGAGTCAGTTTTCCTCAGGGATAGATGAACAGAAACACATTTATGTTAGAAAGAGATTCTAGAGAACCACAAATAAAAACTCATGGAATCAAAAGTAACTTGGCAAGGCAATTTACTTATGCAGAGGATGTGCAACTGACAAAAAGTCTAGTAAGCAAGCACACTGAGTGGGCAGTACACTCGTTTTTTATCTCTAATGTGATCCTGCCCCTTTCCCTGATTGGTGAGGATTTGGGTTCACAACTCTGTGTGATTGGCTAT
This sequence comes from Graphiurus murinus, assembly GCA_004027655.1. Lineage (NCBI taxonomy): Eukaryota > Metazoa > Chordata > Mammalia > Rodentia > Gliridae > Graphiurus > Graphiurus murinus. The sequence continues at coordinate 89,336 of PVLC010000988.1, read as the reverse complement.
TATTATGACAGGAAGAAGTTTTGAAGCAAAGTTTAAGATTCTAGAAGATTCTGGTCAACTAAAGTTTATATGAGCTAATATGGCAGACATTCAAGAAGATTTGGGTCAAAATGAAAAATAGTACACTATGTAATTTGCTACTTTGATAGAAAAATTATTTTTATTCCTTACAATTCCCTTTTATATTATATATATTTTTACTCTTTTCTTCAAACACTGCTAACATGAGCTAACTTTCTTCATCTGCATTGGTAAGTAAATAAAGGTTATCATTGTATGGGGGCGGAACCTGTTTGACAATGGCTGTGTCTATTAGTCTCTGGACTAATCCTCATGTGCAGGGGATTACACAGCTTCCTATCAATATCATTACTCCAATTACAATAGTAAGGAAGGTCAAGACTAATGTCATTATTCCTTTCCATTTACCAAACCATTGTTCCATTAGATTAGTGAAAGGGTCATCTATCCCTGAATTTTCAATGAGTTCATTCACTAGGGTTGCCAGACTTCGCAAAGCTTTGGTTATGGTTCCATCTGGGATCATACTGTTGGGAATAAAAGTATATTATTTTCCAATAATGACACATATACCACTCTTTTTGACTAAGATCATATCTAGAGCTATTCTATTTTCTCATAACATTTAGCTAGTGGCATCTAATTTTTCAGCTATCCTTGTACAGCATCTCTAGTATACTTAGCAAACCTTTGTTAGTTGTAATAGATATAATTAATCCACTCTATTTTTTAATAACTGTTGACCACCAAAATAACACAGATTTAAATTCCGCAGCAATCTTGTTTCTAGTATTCATCTGGTACTCCTCTAGTTATCTATCTATCTGTATCAAATGAGCTTTCAGGGGATCTCAACCATAAATATTTTCTCCTAACCCATATACTGTCACTGCAACTACCTGTTAAACACTTAAGGTTAAGACAATAGGATTACATTGTACAGTTACATTTTAATCATCAACAATTAGGCTGGGAACTACTCAGTAAAAATATAGCTTTTGTTTAAGGGACTTCAAGGATGGAACTATCCATCCCAGGTTTGAATTTTATCCCTGTTACTCTGTTGTCCACCATATATCATCCAAGCTAGGACATGACCCCATCCTAGTATATCCAGTGATTTGTTCAGGACAGAAATACTTAACTACCATGATCTGCCTCTATTTTTCAAAATTTCCACATGACAGTACCTGGCAAGTGTCAAAAGTAACAGAGAATCAGAGGCTTGAGTAACATTTATGGTAAATGAACAGAAAACAAAAAGAGATTCACTTTGCCCTTTTCTTTAAATTTGATGATGGTCTAGGCTGAATTGGTTTCTCCTAAATTTATGTCTAACTGGAACTACTTTACACAGTTTCAATGTGTCCAGCCTTGTTCCACAGTTCAGGCAGCCAACTCAGTGGTCAGAAGCACTTGGGTAGGACTGTTCCAGTGGGTCTGGAGCTTACTCTCCTTCCAGGTTTTGATTAGAATGTAATCCCCAGGCCGATGGTGGTGAGTTGGGAATTCCAGAGTAGGAGTTTGGGCACTTTTAGTTTAAGAGAAAACAGATTGGAAAGGACACCTAATATTAAGAAATTGATCTTTGGTCTCCACAGTGGGAAAGTCAGTCACTCTCCCTAAGTATGACAACTCATATAGTATTTCATAAGGAGATAGTCCTATGAACTTTCTAGGGGCCATCCTAATCCATAGAGGGCAATAGGAAGGTATCTTGTCCAGGGGAGTTTTGTTTCTAACATCATCTTGGTTATAGTATGTATTCTCATGCACCCATATTCCCTGAGAATAGCATCACAAAAAGCTTGAGGCCTCCAATACCTCCTCATACCTATAAATACCTCATTTTATTTATTGAGTTTTCTTTTGTTTTTTAGGCTGGCAAACTTTTCAGCTGTCTCTGTAATCAGAAGGGCCACATCTGATTTACCTTGCTGCCATAACTGGATTTTTTCCTTAACACAAACTTCAGACCCTTTATTCTCCTGAAAAACAGATCCAGCCGCAAGATAATGTCACTGTTTACATTTCCCTCTGGTGGCCCAGGAGAATCTGACTATAATGTAGATGCTTTCTCATTTGGTCTTTTAATATGGCTAAGAACTTGGAGGCACCTTCATCCTTTCCCTACTAAACATTAGAGACTTTTATATATTTAGAGAATGAGGGACTGCTTCTCTAATCCTCTTTATAATTATTTATCTGAGATCCCTCCTATGATGTCTTTGAATAGCATTATTGTTATACCAATCTGGTTCTTGTCTGGAGAGCTTTTGATCAACAGGAGTAACCTATGGTCCAGTGGATGTTCTTCTGATCATACTTCTCTCCTGAGAACAGGGTCCCAATGATTGACATTAATTCCATCTAGGTGAAGGCCCTAAAACTTGATCCAATTGGTCAGACAATCCATGGGGATCTTCTAGAAGGGGGTATAGTTCTTTCTTTAATTCTTGGACCTCTGAGAGGGGCACATTTACAAATCCTATTCCATCTCCAGCAAGAGATATCTTTCTCAAGGGATATAATTCTTGGGGAAGGTCCTTCAGTGAGGGGGAAGGGAAAGTTCTGAATATCCCTGCTACATTGTTCTAATTCTTTTTAACCTTCCTTACCAAAAATATTGTTATATATCTCTTTCTAAGTACTATTTCATTTTTGCCATGATTCTTTCCTTAAATATACATTTAAAACAATCCTACAAAATATCTGAACCTAAATATCATGACCATTTTAAAACAATACACTTCATGCTTTTCTGATAGTCCCCCATCAAAATATTGCATAATTTTGTATATAAAATTACACATTGACTCAAACCCCAATTTTTAGTAAAGATCCAGAAACAAAGCCATCCCATGTTCTTGCTTTTCTGTATACCCACAATTTAGAAGCACATTTAATAGACTCTGTTATTCATAGATTATCCCTGAAAATCAAAACATCAGCTAGACATCATTAGTGTCTTAAACCATTTTTTTCTGACACCGAAAAACAATGGACATTGCATTTGAAAACATCCTGCAGAGGCAAACATAAACCTTATTGACCACTTACCTAGGAAAATGGCATATATTAATAATTTAAGGACATTTTCAAATCTTAAATTTACTCAGTTGTCATATTTAAGTCACATGAACAAAAAGAAACCCAGAAAGCCTCTAAACAAACCAAAAATATATGTGAACAAACCTTGGTGATTTTAGAAAAAAACATGAGCTTAAAAAAAAAAAAAAAATGAAGCCAGGTGTGGTGGCGCACGCTTGTAATCCCAGCATTCGGGAGGCTGAGACGGGAGGATCCAGCTTCGGGGCCAGCCTCAGCTACCTAGTGAGGCACTCCGCAACTTAGTGAGACTCGGTTTCAAAATAAAGAATAAAAGATAGGGCTGGGGGGTATAGCTCGGAGGTAGAATGCCCCTGAGTTCAATCCCTAGTACCGCAAAAAAAAAAAAAAAAAAAAAAAAAAAAAAAAAAAAAATGAGACAACCATCATTAAATATCAGGACTAGGAGTGGTATCACCCCTGAAACATTCTCCATTTGAGACTGCTATTTGCATTTTCCTTTTCCTATAATCTTTTGCTCTGTGGTATACCAAGAATTTGAGGTGGCCAATACTGAGTTTAGTGGGCACACCTTAATCATCTTATCTTTTAGCTTAACTCATATTATACCAGTCTAGTAGTTACTTTATGTAAATTAGAAAATATAATACATTCAAACTCCCATCTAATTTTAGAGTACTAGAAGGTACTCAGTCTGGCTTAAGCTTGCCTTTTAGCCCATTCAAAGATTAGCTTCTCTAGCCACTTTCTCATCATGTAGATAAGCATCCTTAAGACGAAGAAGGAGAAAGAGAGAGAGAGAGAGAAAGAGAAAGAGAGAGAGAGGGAGGGAGGGAGGGAGGGAGGGAGGGAGGGAGGAAGGAAGGAAGGAAGGAAGGAAGGAAGGAAGGAAGGAAGGAAGGAAGGAAGGAAGGAAGAGAAAATGGCTGGGGAGTCACTGCACTAAAATGTTTGGTGAGGGGATCCTCCCTGTGGCAGAACAGGGACTCCTGCACTGGATGGCCATGTCAACAGAGAGTAATATTTGCCCAGGTTGCCAGAAAGAAGGTAGGGTTTCCACTGGTGCATTTTAGGAATAGGCAGGATGGTAGAGACCCCCAACAGGTGCCCTGCATTCATAAATTCTGTAGGGACCTTTGTCAATCTATATGATGTTCACCAGGGTAGAGGCAAAGGAAGATAAAGGTAGAAGGAAGGGTACTCTCTCCTAACCAAATTTGAGTCATATCACCAATGGTTTAATATTCCAAGTCAATTGATGAGTCTGGCTAGGTAAATTTTGACAGAGCAGCACATCCAATTTAAATAAAGTTAAGTTAGTCTCAGATGCTGGGCAGCTGCTTTTCCAAAAGCCAATTATCTATCAATGGGTGTCAAACAATACAGTTCACATTAGCAATTCTATTGTTTCTTCTCAGTTTTAGTCCTAGGATTTTCACCCCAGTATCTAAGCATATGACCCAGGGGTCCAACTGAGGGAATCTTATTCTCATTTTTCTTTTCGTGAATAGAACTTTCCCTACTCTGCGTGTTTCCCATCTCGGTTACCCAGGTTGTGAGTCCCCATCAGAGGCTCAATCCTTCCCTGCTTCCTGGAGGTTTCTTGCATTCTAACCCAAATCAGTTCCTGTTAGAGGCTCAACAGGAGCCCCTTGCCTGGAGGCTTCTTGTACTCCAACCTGAATTAGTGTGTCCTTATTAGACATTCAACCCCTCTTTTTCCTGGAGGTTTCCTTGCACTTTCCTGCAATGCTTCATCCATTTCTAGCTGTTTTCCTTTGTAGGATTTTCAGGCACTTCTTAGCAGCTGGCACATTAATATAAGGACCTGACAAGGTCTATGAGGATTGTTGTAAGCCAGAGGAAGCCACCAATGGAAAACAAATCAGAACTCCACACTTGTTTTGTGTCTCAGACACACTCACACAGCCTCCAAGATACTCTAACCACCAAGGAAGTACTTTGCCTCCTCCCATGGTGTTACTTGTCTTGGTTCATGCATGAAGTTACCTGGTTGTTACAGTGCTTGCTGGGGCCCCTCCCCTGCATCACTAAGAGACTTTAACTGCTGGGTCTCTGCCAGTGAGGGACCTTCCAGGTTGCTCCCAGCACCCAGAGACTACCACAACAAGACAGTATGATGCAACCCCCTGCCTGGGAAGCCCATGACACTCACCTAAATGCCAGGGATCCCAGATAAGCTCCCAATTGTTAGAAATGGATTCTAGGGATGCCACAAATAAAAACTCATGAAATTGAAAGTAAATTGGCAAGGTAATTTATTTCTGCAGAAGTGTGTGAAACAGACAACAAGTCTGCTGAGCAAGCACACCGAGTGGCCAGTCCACTTGATTTCCCTCCCCAATGTCATCGTGCCCCTTCCCCTGATTGGTGAGGGCTTGGGTTCACAACTTGGCATGATTGACTACTTTTATGATGAGCAGGATTTTTGAAACAAAGTTTAAAATTCTAGAAGATTCTGGTCAACTAAAGATTATGTGAGCTAAGATGGCTGATATTTCAGAAGATTCGGGTCAATCAGAGGTTAAATGATCTAAAACAATTGACACTCAGGAAAATTCAAAGAGTAGAACATACAGACACAGGTACACAGTTACAAAATGAATGCCTAAGCTACAGTTACTTTGTTAGAAAAGATTATTTTTATTCTTTACAATTGGAAAATATGGAACCAAAGAACCTACTTGTCTAGAAACAATACTAGGTGAAGATACAGGCAAAAGCCACATGAAGCAAAGACAGTCAATCTTAATAACACTGGAAACTCATTGTACGCAGTATAACTAATTGCTTCCCTTTTCCACTTACCTTGGGGAAACATGCATTGCTTATATCAAATGGTGAACTTTAGTGTTTCAAATCACGACACACTTATTTTATTAGTTATACCCAACATTAACCCTAATATTATTTTTAAACTGAGTTATTTATCAATAGTTACAATCTGGAATATTTCAGAAAGTGTGTAATTCTATACTTCTTGAAAAAGTACAAGTTTTAACAACACTATGACTACTCTTGGGGCTTGGTAGCAGTCACTTCTTTAGACAAAAGAGACACTCTCCAAACTGCTACCAATCCCATCCCTCCTAAATGATCCAGCACTTATCAAGTTATGACTCTTTCCAGGGACACGATTGGTGGTGGTAAATTAAAGGAGAATTTAGGCAGTGGTGTGCTGGTAGGAATTTGTTCTGGCTCAAGAAAAATAGTGTGTGCATTTATTTCCAATATTGAGGTCAAATAAATCATACATGTAGCTTGGATTCAGCCTCAATGGGAATATTTTCACCATGGAAATCTGTAAATATTGTCAATCAGATTCTCCACTCAACCTCAGAGATGAGCTATTAAAAATTTACCAGCAAACACTAGATTGATGTGAAATGAAGAATACATACAACCACTGCAATTGATAAAACCACTTCATGATCTGCTTTGTAGAATAAAAATATAATCCCCATACAAACATGTGTCTATGATGATTGGTTCTAGCTGTCTTTTAAACATGATAGCAAATAGTCCATGTCAGCCATATTGAACAATTTGCCATTTCTAAAATGGGAGATTTTTTTTCTTGTGTTTCCTATATAGACATTGCTTTCCTCATCTTGTTCATCTAATCAATTTCCACCTATCCTGTAAGCTTCAACTCAGCTTGTCTTATCCCTTGATGAATATTCTTTAACTGTCCTCATGTCATATTTCTCTGCCCTAACTCTGCTTCCTAACATGAAGCACATTCCACTAATAGTTGTACAATTGCCTGCTTGTCACTTCCTTCTACTGGATGTTGTGTCATATGAGAATACAATTTTGCCTTTGGGTGGGAGGGAGAGATCCTATCATAATGATAGATTGCTTGTTACCTAGTAGGTATTCCATAAAAAATTCTTAATTTTAATAAGTATTTAGCTTCTAGGAACATAAAGTTCACTTTATTTTGAGCCACGTCTTAGATACTTATCATAGCCATGTGTACTTTTCTGTCTCTCCATGGAAATGTGCATCCCAAGCCTAAACTATCAGAGGTGAAGTCTGATGTGGAGTGGAAAAGCAGAGAAACAGCATGGCTTACCACAATCACAAGGCTCTTGGAAACTGACTGAATCAGGACTCTGGTCCAAGGCTATTAACAGCAGATCCAGTGAGCATTCCGCTGGTTTCCATCTGCTTCCCTTTATTCCCTTTCCAGTAATTCCAACTTTATTTCCCTTATACTGAAAATTCCAGAACAAGCTACCAACTCCCTAGAGTGGATTCAGTAAGAATCCTAGATTGCTAGCTTCCTCACTTAACACCTCATATCTCTAATTACAATGTGAGTCCATCTTGCCTTTCCTTGGAGTTCCTCACAGATATTCCCTTTCCTCCTCTTATCATTGAGATTTATTGGTATCATTTCATTTGCCAACTGCCCTTTTCATTTTATATCAGGGACAGATGTTCATTCTGGCATCTTCCCCAGCTGCAATCAATGTGTATAATGCCACAGCTCCTTGATTGGTTTCAAAACACTTTCCTGTCTACAAATAGGAAGACCGTTTAAGGTTTCTGATGGCACATTTCAACTGATGCTGCTTAATTCATCTGCAGTTATCAGTGTCTTGGTTGCTTCATATTGGTCTTTAAAAATAGACTTCCTGATGTTGCACACTAAGAAGTGGTCCTAAGAAAATATTTAAACCATGGATGGTGCAATCTAGATAGCAGGCATCCTGTTACATGGTAAGTATTAAAATGAATATGTTGGAGAGAAAGTTAGAAATGTTGGCTATAAGAAGTTAGAAAATACAGCCAGGCGTGGTAGTGGCTCATGCTTGTAATCCCAGTACTTGGGAAGCTGAGACAGGAGGATTGTGGGTTCTCAGGCATCCTCAGTTACTTAGTGAGACCCTTTACAACTTAGTGAGACCCTATGCCAAAATAAATAATAAAAAATAGAGCTGGGGGTGTAGCTCAGAGGTAGAATGCCCCTGGGTGTAATCCTCGGTACTGGGGGAAAAAAAAGAAATTAGAAAACCTCTAGTAGGTAACAAAGTTGTTTACTGGGATTGTTGTTGATTTCCTATTCAACATTTTAAAATTGCTTTTAACTAGAAAATGAAAAATTCTCTTGGCAACACTTATAAATGATTTGTATGATCCATAAGAAAAAATATTGCTTAAAGATCAATGCTTTCAGAATAATAGTCATATAGATTATTGTATGCTAAATGAATACAAATGGCTCCAAATAAACTTAGTGTATTAAATGTCTTTTATTTCAGTTTCTCCAATAGTGCTTTTGAATGTCTTTGTAATAAAATATATAATCTGTCTTCACTGGAAAAGAATTACCCTTGGTATGTCTCTATATGAATCTTTTTCTTATTGTAATTTTTATTTAACATTTATTTAATACCCATTGATCAAATCCACACAAGAAAGATTTTCTACTACATCATTTAATTTGTCTCTGCTCTGGCTGTTCTTGCTCCCCCTAGATTCTGTGACAAAGGTCACCTAAACACTTTCATGGTACTTGATGAATTCTGGAAATGGGATGACTTTTAAAGCCTATTTTTCATAAAAACCATAAAAGAAAACACATAAGTAGCTACTCTCAGAAACCACCCTCCCCCCAAACACAACAGCTTCCAGAGCTTTGTTCGCTTGGCTCTCTTGTTATGTCTCATTATTTTTTAGATATGTTGAAACAAACAATTAGAAAATCTAGTAGATTGAGTACATAGACTTTTACTGTTCCATTTAAAGAATTTAAAAATAATTTTAGCAGTATTTGAACCACAGAGTGTGCAGTATATTTCAGGAAGAAGGAATGAGGTAAGTGTTTCTCAAAGTGACAGTTATAAGTGACTAAGACATAGGGAGATGAATCACTTGGTCATCATATTGATTTGAATTTTTGGAGGACATAGATCATAAATTTGAAGGAGAAAGGCAATGAATTCCTGCAAATGGATAGTGCTTAAATCCCTAAAATGCTTCTTGAAATAAGTGGGGCACAAAAAAGATTGCTTTACCTTAAAACAATCTCGCCTCCAATCTTGGCCGATTCCCAAGTCTCTAAGACTTCTTGTCTATCCTCTTAGGTCAGAGTGTTTTGGGGGGCAATGTACTGTTCGGTGGAGGTAGAATCAGATTTCAGTTTGAAAACAAGCCTTTTCTCTAACTGGCTTGTTGACTTTGATCCAGTCATCAGACTTCCCTAAGTTGTAGTTATTCTATCTGTAAAAGGGCATACTGAATCACAATACACATATCTCAAAGCCAGATGGCATACAACAATGCCATAAAACTTCAAACCAAAAGTAATTTTATTTTCTTCAGAGGGCTCTGTTTCAGGACCCAATGGAAAATATTCTGCCAAAACATCTAGTCATTCCTGAAAATTCTGGCTGTGTATAGTACATTATGTTGTTGTATAATAAAGCACTAAACATATAGGATAGGGTTTACTAAAATTCATAAATTGTTTATTGCCATAAGTTGGCAAGCATTCATATAAGTACACAAAATTTTTAATTTCATCTTTGCCAAAGAAAAGATTTTCATATTAGCAAAACAACTTTGGCCATCTCACTTAACTCCTCTGAAAATGTTCTATGGAGAAAATAACCCCAAATATTATTATGTCATAGGGTTATAAAAAATGTAAATAAAGTAACGTAAAAATGCCTATGATATTATCCAGGAACTTGTAGTCAAGAGTGTTTTGTCAGCAATGAATTACTTTACTGTCATTGCTATGTGATATTCATTCATTTCTCCAACCCACATTGATATGCTTCGAGTTTTATACCAAAACTCTAAAGAGCATACTGAGATAGATAAAACAAAATCCCCCTGATTCCAAGATTTATGTAATTCCAAAAGGTTTATAGACTCAGCTCATTGTGGCCCACAGATATATCTAATCGGGTAACAACACTTGTTTAAAAATCTGAATTAAAAGGCCTTTTAATATACTCTCCAGTTAGCCACATGCTCAACCTCTCTTTTTCTTCTTTACATTAACCTGCTTTAGTCAAGCATGGTATTTATACTTGTCTCAAAAAATAATTATAATACAGATACTTCTTACCTTAGCCCAATGAATACTGCAGTACATATGCCCTATTTATACTGCAGTTTGTTGCAAAGGTTACACTGAGAACATATACCCCCATGCAAGCTGTTAGGGTAACATTCTTATTTGCATACTTGTCCCAAATGCCCCTTTTCTTTATTTTTCTCCTATAATATGTATATATCTAAATAGTTTTGGATTTTCTTTGTTTACATTATGGTTTTACCTACTCTCATCTCATTTTAAGGCCTGTACATCCTTCTAACTCAACATAGGAACTGAAATCCTGCTAGTAGACTATTCTAGTCTTTGCCAGTTCCTCTCTTTTCTAAAATCCTGTAACACTTATCATGCCTGTACCACTCCGTATCATTCCTAAAGGAAAGGGGGACAGTAAAACACCATGTCCTTTAATGCCCCCTTTCTGTTCCCAGGAACCTAGCCAAATTAAGGGAACAATGAGAGCAAACCTGGGCCTGAATGATCAGATGTATATTATCTTGAAGGACACTGGTGTTCTCTTACGCACACTGGGAAGTAGGGCAAGTTGGTGTTAGTTGTAGAGAGCTACATTCTTTCATGTACACCAGGACAGTTGCTCCTTGAGATGCTGTTCATACAAGTAAACTAAGTGAGCTGATGCTGATGATGTCACCGCTTCTGCAGCCTGACATAAAACTCCTCCCTCAGCAGGGACTTGGGCAGAGCTGAGGACACTGTACAAAGGATACATGTCACTTCAACTGACCATCATTGAACAAAACGCAGTGAGGGAGAGGAGGTGCTGCTTGGCAAAGCCCCATGAGGGACACAGGTGCTATCTGTTTTGGCCTATTGCCACTGAACTATTCTTGGAGCAGCCATTGATCTCTTGTAAGCTTTTCCCAATAAATCATACGTTTTACATGCCACCACTGGGTACTTTCTTTGGCCTTTCCACAACCTAATCCACTGCCCTGGAACAACTGGGCTGTGATCATGACACATTCATTTGTGAATGGAACCACACATGGAAACATTTCTTTAGGTACTTTAATCAGCATCTTTTTAAAACCGCATTGGCTGTTTTTTTGAAAGGAAAATCGGGCTTCACAGTCTCTTATTTCCAGGCTTTCTCCCAGTGAAATCTTAGTAAAATAAATTGACAAATATGCAGTACAGGATTGCAAAGTTCAATACGTAACCTCCAATACATATGTCTAATTATATGCATATATGATAGTTATATAAAACAAAATTATCATACATATAGTAAAAGGTACTCATAATTCTCAGAGCCAAGCAAAAGTAACCTGTTTATTTCCTTCATCATGAAGCACAAATAAAACTAAATAAGAAACCAAAACACAAAACAAAAAAATCCTAAGCCCCAAACTCATTGTCTCACAATCAATTCAGTGATTTATAATAGCAACTAGAATAATATTATCTGTTGTGCTATATTATACATTGTTTTTATAGAGGACTATTCTTATCTTCGGATGCACTTAATAACCCTTGATTTTATATATAAACTAATTTTCCTAAGGTTAAATATCTCTATTCAATTGTGCTTTAAGTTTCTCTGCAAATAAAAGCTATTGTGGGAAATTGTATGAAAACCTAAAACTATTATGTTAATAGTTTCCCATAATACGTAGTTTGTCTAATGCTTTCTGAGTCTCCATGTAATTCCTAGAAGACTACAGTCCATTACTTTGATGTGCAAGGTTCTAGAGCGAAGTTTGGCCATGTCTAGGCGATCAGATTTCCTTTGTGGTTTTACACTCTGTAGGATTGGCCTCTTTACTTGTGTACTCATTTTTCTTTCATTTTGTTTAATGACCCAATGCTTGCTGGCTATGCATTTTCAAAATTATTTCCAAGTAGAAAAATACAGATTTGGAGTGTTTTTTTTAACAACCTCCCAAAAGAGTGATATTTTATACATAAATGAAAAGAGTTACCACCAAACAAAGATTAAAAGAGGATTAGACTTCAAATCAGAAAATCAAAATTTGTTTTCTGTTTAGATTGGAGCTTTATTTTCTCATCCATATATTGGAATAATAATAATGTTGCCACCCTCTAATGGTAATTGGGAGAATCAAATGAAACAGTTTTAGTGAAGATGTTGTTAAACTTTTAAGCATTAAAAAAAAAATTACATAGTATAAATGCCAGGCATGAATAACAATGACTAAAACCTTATATTTAGCACCATCTATTCTTGAACAGCTATAGGACAATACACACAAAATAAAGGTTGCATGTATTAACTGACCTAGGGGATTAGGCAAAGTCAAAAAATAGTTCTGATTACAATAAAAAAAATGGCAAGATTTAAATACTTCAATTGTGAACATGAATGTATAGGAATGAAATAAGATTGAAAATAAGTTCTAAACCAGAAAATTCCATGTGAAGAAAGCAACAGATGAGATGCAAAGCATAAATAATTGGATTGTCATTGCTATAATTTTAACGTAAGTATTTAATGTCCAAACTTCAGAAAATCTATCCAAATAAAAAATGAAGGTAGGAAAGCAGATGGGCAGCCTGCATTCATGGATCGCACAGTAAAAATTCAATCTAGTCGCAATAGCATTAGAGTTGATTTTAAAAGGCCCAGATACTATAATAATTGGTTAACTAATGCAAAAGAAAAAACAAAGCAGGAATTCTTTTGTGTGTGTGTGTGTGTGTGTGTGTGTGTGTGTGTGTGTGTGTGTGTGATACTGGGGATTGAACCCAGGGACATTTTACTTCTGAGCTACACCCCCCATCCCTATCTGTATTATTATTATTATTATTATTATTATTATTATTATTATTATTATTTGTTGTTATTTTGAAACAGAATCTCACTAAGTTGAAGAGGGCTTTACTAAGTTGTTGAGGCTGGCCACCAGTCTGCAATCCTCCTGTCTCAGTTTACCAAGTACTGAGATTACAAGCAGGCAACACTATGTCCAGCTTCTGTGCTCTTTTAAGAGAAATATGGTACAGTAGTTTAAAAATGTAGTGTCTAAAAGGTAAAGGATATGAACAAAGTCTTTGTTGAACATGCCACAAAGCAGTTTTTATTTTTGACCATGGAGCAGTAGCCAAAAAAATTTATTTACCCCTTCCTAGCTACATTCTTGAAATTCAGGCTGGTAATTACATATTTCAGGATGAGAGCAAAGATGGCATTAATAGGCTCAGCTGCTAGTATTAAAGGAATTTTATTCAACCTTATTGTGTATCTTGTCATCAGTGAATTTACCACATATTAAATGAAAAATTAATCTAAGAAGCATACAAGGTTATAAAATTAAAAGTGTCATAAGTGTTATGTCAAAAATCTGGTGACACTATTAAGCTTCTAAATGGGGCATTTACTTACTTGCATGCCGAAGAGATTTTCCTGAAAAAGTAATAAATAAACTGAAATATGAAGACAAAAGTTAAGTGGCAGGAAAGTCAATAGGGAGAAGCACAGGGGCAGAAAAATAGTATAGCTTCATTCAAAGGTCAGTAAGTCTAGAGTCCTGAAATCAGCAGGAGGAAAGAATTGACATGAAGTTACACAAGTTAGTGGGATTAGTCTTGAAGGCCTTGTCTGTGGGCCCTGTCAAGTCATTTGATCCTATGAGCAGTGGCACCTTTGTAGGTGTTAAAGCAAGAGGTGACAAGTCTAACCTTACTTTATAAGACATTGTGGCTGTAGTTTTGAGAAGGGATTTAACCGTGTGATACCAGGTATGGGGAGAAGAGTTTGTGAAGGGGGGTTGGGGGGTGACTGCAGCAAGCAGGAGACACTAGATTACACACTATGGCAATGGTAATGGAGAGGGAGAGAAAACTTGAGAAAAACATAGGAGGTGAAAATCAATGCACAATGCTTACCTCTGTATTGAAGGAAAGGAGAAGGCCATGTCATTTCTGGTCACTGATGCTGATAACACTGGAAGAGAGCCAATGGGATGGGTAGAGGGGATGGCAATAATAAGTTCAGAGATGTTGACTTGTAGGAGCCATTGAGATATCTAAATAGGGATATTGGAATTCTAGTTGGGATCAAGTTCTGGATTTCAGAAATTTTAAGATTATAAAAAATAAAAATCTAAATTGGGCCATGATCTGCCTATATTTGGAAATAGAGTTATTGAACATTCAGAACTATTTATTATTTACTATCTATTTATTATGTTTTTGGCTTTGGGGATTGAACCCAGAAGCATTCTATCTCTGAGCTGCACCCTAACCCTATTTTATTTTTTTTATTTTGACATGGGGGTTCACTAAGTTGCTGAGGGTGTTATTAAGTTGCTGAGATTGCCTTTGACCTGCAGTTCTCCTGTCTCAGCCTCCTACACACTGAGGTTACATGTGTGTGCCACTGTGCCCAGCTGTGCTTGTTTTAATTTGGTGATAACTTTGCCATGTTGTGAGACTCTTCTCAAAAGCACATTCACAGTTTGTGTTTTTGCTGGGTAGATGCGACCAAAGAGCGAAAAAAGCTAGGTAGTTCAGAGTTCTATCAAGGGTGTGCTGAAATAAAAACAGTAAACTCTAACTAGATACAGAGATATTTGGAGGCAAAGAAAAAGGGAAGGTGGTTAGAAGATTTAAGATGCTAATGAGAACTCCTATGAAAGCAGTTGGGATGGAAAGAGTTTGAGATCAGAATGTGATATGCTTTAGTTATTGATGGAAGGTTGAACAGTCTCAGATGGCAGCAAGGTTCTCTGTCAGAATGAATGGGGTGGTGGAGAGTAAAAGCTCACTGGCACTGAGGATAAGGAACGAAGGAACTTGTATGTTGAACAGTCCATACCCCCAAAGCAAGGGTGAAGAAGAAAGATGAAGAAATAAAGAATCAACAGCTCACATGCTGTTTCCTTGCCTAAGAAAATCAAGGAATTAAGAGCAGATGGTGTTCCAGGAGCTTTAGAGATTATCACAATAAATAATTTGGGTTCTCTTGGTTTTGTATTTTAGCATCAAATATTTGTACATCAGAAATCAGTGCCTTTGGATGTTTCATATTTCTCCTACTACCCCTTCCACACATACCCCAGTAAATATAGCACAGAAAAATATCTATTTTGACAGTTGTGATCATTAGGAAGCAATGAAGACAGTCACAAGATATTTCCTAGTAGGTTCTTGGACAAAGAAAGGAAACGTAATTTAGATGTTGAATAATTTAGTGACGTATGCTCTCCAGAGCATATCTACTTTTACTGCTGTTGCTATTTCCAGATCCTATTTTCCAGCCAGTGATTTTTTCATGAGTTGTGATATTCACTTGAAACCTGAATCATTCTCAGAGATTCAGTTTTAAAATGGAAACTAGGGCTTTTCCTTCCACCTGAAACTCACATAAAAGAACTAGAGCTCCTGTGTCTACTGCTTTCAAGAATTATGGAGGCCAAGACAAAGGAAATGCTTAAGAACAATGTAATAGATCTTTTTAAAGCAGCAGTTACCTAGAATTACCCTGTAAAATCTTCAATGATGAATTCTCAGGTCCCAGGTTAAGATGATACTTAGATATACATGCCACTAAGTTTGCAAAAACTTATCACAGCAACCATGGAATATTAATAAGCAGGCTGTGATTTGTGGTCTACCAGCAATTTTTTGCCTCGAGATCCTCATCTTCATCAAGGATTTGCCCCATTTCCCTGTCTACATTAGTGACTAGCATGACTAGCAAATCCACTCCAGAGTATTTCGTAGTAGTTAGGGTTTTCCCTACTCCGTGACCATATCAAAATTTCAAAGTTATCCTATGAAGGAAACATGGGAAAACCCTGCAATAGAAATAATGGAAGCCTCCAGTAATATTGCAGAGAAAAATCACTTTCCTGAATCTCTATGCATGTCATTTGCCATCTTATATCATCTGTGGGCCGATTTTCCAGTATTCCCAGATGTCCTCTGTCATTGCTTACCAAATCCATTCAAAGTCAAATTCATCCATACTTTGATTAGTGCCAGAATGTTTATTTCTAAGATATATCCAAAGTCTGTAATATACCTTATATTTGCTGTTGCTTATTTAAATAATTTATAAGCTAAGTGTGGTAGAACATGCCTATAATCCTAGTACTAGAGAGGCTGAGACAGGAGTATCTCAGGTTTGAGACTAGCCTCAGCAATTGAGGAGTCTCTCAGCAGCCTAGCAAGACTCCATTTCAAAAAATAAATAAAAAGGGTTGGGGTTGTAGCTTGGAACTAGAATGTTCCTGAGTTCAATCCCCAGTAACACAAATAAAAAGAAAAAAGGGAGGGGTCATGAAGCATCTCTCTTCTTTTAAGGTAATCCACAGTGGATCAGAAGAAACATGTGGATCATCTAATTTGTCTAAAAGAACAGCAATTTTCCATATGCATAGCTCTTCTTATTTTTTTTTTTTTTTTTTTGCAGTACTGGGGATTGAACTCAGGGGCATTCTACCTCTGAGCTACACCCCCAGCCCTATTTTTTATTCTTTATTTTGAGACAGGGTCTCACTAAGTTGCGGAGGGCCTCACTAGGTAGCTGAGGCTGGCCTCGAACCCGGATCCTCTGGTCTCAGCCTCCCAAATGCTGGGATTACAAGCGTGCACCACCACGCCCGGCTTCTTCTCATTTCTAATAATAATCTGATGGTAATTTTGAGGTAAACAAGCAGCCAATTGATTAAGATACATGAAACTGATGTATATGGCGCATATATACAGCATATATGTATTTCCATATCTATATATGTATATATCTATATCTATCTATCTATCTATATATATATCTCCATATACATATATATATGTATATATATATATATATATATATATATATACATATCGATCACCAGTTTGTACTATTCTATGGGCAGAATCCAAGTTATGAAACATGGTTTAGAGTTCAAAGGGTATATGCTTTTCCAACTAGCAGTGTTAATGATCCTAGTTATTTTTCATCTTTGAACTCACAAGCCCTAAATTATCAAGCAAAATATTAGAATTAGAAAATAGGGATATAATAAATATTTTTCTTGAAGAACTATCACAGAAGGCATTACCCTAATTCTGCTCTTCAGATAACTTCTTTTTGGAAGATTTTGATTATAGATTAATATATCTATAATCTAGTTAGAAAACAAGTATTTTGTGAATGTTCTTTCTTTGAAAAAGAAAGCCATACTATAGTTCTCATAAAACATGAAGAATAGAGAAAACTGTACTAAAATAACAATTATAATGATAATAATTACTTACTAATTAATTATTTCCAGCAAGGATAGAACATTCTTTAGTTTAATTTTGAATTAGAAAGTCTTATTTTTATTTTTTGAAGGAAAAATGTCTTCTTAGAGAAATACATTTTTTGAAATACAATGTTTTAAGTAATGTTTTCTTTTTTCTGGGCTGATAGTCTTTGAAAAAAATTAACTTGTTGGAGAGTCAGGATGAAATAAACTCAGATCAAATCAAAAGACAACAAAGCCTAGCAAGAAAAATAAATTCTGAATCTCCTTTTCTTACCTTTTCTCCTAAAAAGTTCAAGCAAATCATCTCTGCTTTGTTCTATTTGTGCAAAACAGCTACCCACTTAAAATTGCTAGACATTGAAAAATATTGCAAAATAAGGTGACTGTGTTTTAATTACTTTGAGTAAATATTGTGCTTACTAAGTACAGTCTTATCACTATAGCTAAACATTATAAAGAGAGAAAGAGAGACAGAGAATACATCTGAATAATGTGGATAAATAGATGTGGATTATAGCAAAGTCAAAAAGTCAGACACTATTTTTTATGTATAGATATACTCACAGCATCTAATTAAAATTTTCAACAGAAATATTTGATATCAAATTACCTTATCTAACCTACCTCTCACATGTACAATATCCTTCATATTCTGTTTGTGAAAGTGGAGATCATATAAGGCTCATGTTTTTGCCATTCAGAGCCATTAAATGATCAATATCATTTTAGATATTGAATTTTAGAAAACAGCGTATCTGCCTTTATTCCATATTATTTTAATAGCCAGGGTTCCTTAATTTTACTTCATAAAGCTTTCTGTATGCCACAAATTCCTACTGCAATTTGAATTGTCATAGAAATAAACTAATTGGAATTTGTGTTACAAAATATAACTTATAGCTGGGCATGGTGATGCACACCTGTAACTTCAGTACTTGAGAAGCTGAGATAGGAGGATCACAGATTCAAAAATAGCCTCAGCAATTTAGGGAGGTACCTCAGCAACTTAGTGAGACTTTGTTTACAAATAAAAAATAAAATAAGGTTGGTGAAGTAGTTTGGAAGTAGAATGCTCCTGGGATCAATCTCCAGCCAGCACCAAAACCAAACAAACAAACAAAAGTTACATTATTCTCAACTGCTGAAATATTACTTTCATTCTTGAAAATTTATACATTTGAAGAAAAAAAATTTTTTTCCTGTTTGATGCATTGCACATAGGATTTTAAACTAATTTGTCTTTTGGTTATATGTTCATCTATAAAGTTTGAACAATTACTTTTCTGGTTATTTCCATATATTTTCTGTATTCTCCAAACTATAAAAAGATTTAAAGGGAAAATGATAAAGCAATTGAATCTAAAAATCTCATTACTACATGATGAATAAGAAACTCTGACTTTAATTATGCTCCAACAATGTAATTCTCTTTACAACGAAAAGAGCCTTGAATATGATCCTTAAATATTTTATGTTATCTCTATGCTACATTCTTTGCCTGAACAAGTTAAAATTTTAGGTATTATTTGGTTTTTACAGTTTATTGTATCAAAAAAATCAATACTTGAGGAGAAAATCATAGAGTTGCTCATTTTTATAACAAAGCAAAGTCAGACATT
The DNA here is from genome assembly GCA_004027655.1 of Graphiurus murinus. NCBI lineage: Eukaryota > Metazoa > Chordata > Mammalia > Rodentia > Gliridae > Graphiurus > Graphiurus murinus. Next base: position 70,311 of record PVLC010000988.1, on the reverse strand, counting down.
TTTTTCACTTGATCTCTAAAGTTTTAAAAGTTAAGTAATCTAGAGATAAACTTCATAAAGGAAATAGCTTTTTACCTGTTTTGTTCGGTAATGTATCTCAAGTACTTAGAAGAATGCCTATTAAGTAGTGAGCAAGCAATAAATATTTTTACCATACTCTGAACTAAAACAATACATATTCAACAAAATTTGTAGAAATTATCATTTCACTATAGAAATATAAAAGACATTTTGAAATGATTATATTTGAATATTTTTCTTCTTGATTTTTGATATGACATATCAGAGATTTGAAATATAATATTTATAGTATGTATTCCATATCACATTCAAATATTTCACATTAAATTCTATTTTGTTTAGGTTTTAGCTATTGTCTTAAAGAGAAATTGATTTCCAATTACCTCAAGAGTTCACATTAATATTTTTACACTGAAATTATAAATAATAAATGTCTTTAGATTTTACCTTTCGGAATACTTTCATTTATAAAAACAACATACTTGAGCTTCTTATTTGGTATACCTTGAATACAGGAAAGATTTTGCTTCTGGCTTAGGTTTACACTTGCCTATTTTTCTCTTGATGCCAAGAAATTGAAAGAGCTCATTTCTTAGTGAATATTACTTTTCCAAACAAAATGACACTTTACCTAAGGGATATGTTTCCTTCATGTTTTGTTCTGTCTCATAATAAAAATGTTAGGAATTGAAGATAACCTCAAATTCAAAGCAAAAATTGTTTTTTAAATGCATGCCTCAAAATTATGTCCTTTCTGGTTATTGATATTTAATATAGAAATTCAATATGGCACCATGCAGGAGTAGTATACCTGGATAATAAGATGGATCCATTCCCAATTTTCTGAGGAATCTCCACACTGAACTCCATAGTCATTGCATTAATTTGCAATCCCACCAACAGTGTAGAGAGTTCCTATTTCCCCATCCTTAACAGCATTTATTGTTGTTTGACTTCTTGATGATCTCCATTGTGATTAGAGTTAGACAGAACATCAATGTACTTTTGATTTGCATCTTCCTGATTGTTAATGATGTGGAATATGTATTTATTGGCCATTTGTATCTCTTCTTCTGTGAAGTGTCTAGTTCAGTGCTCATTTTGTGATTAGGTTATTTGGTTTGTTTGTTTGTTTGTTTGTTTGTTTGTTTGTTTTTTAAGTCTTGAGTCTTTTAAGTACTTTAAATATTCTAGCTATTAGTCCTCTATTAGAGGGATACCTGGCAAAGATCTTCTCCTATTCAGTAGGGTCTCCCTTTAGACTCTTCCTGGTTTCCTTTGATGAGCAGAAGTGTTTTAGTTTAATATCGTCCCACTTATTAATTCTTACTTTAATTTACTGAGCTTTGAGAGTCTTATTTAGGAAGTTTCTACTTGTGTTGGAGTATTGTGCCCATAAGTTGGAGTATACCCTCCTCTTGTAATTTCAAAGTCCCTGGTCTTCCAGGTCTGATCCATCTCAAGTTGACTCTTGTGCAGGATAAGAGGTAAAGATTTAATTCCATTTCTCTACAAATAAATAATTAGTTTTCCCCAAACCATTTGTTGAAAAGGCTGTCTTTTCTCTAACATATGTTTTTGGCAACTTTATCAAAAATCAATTAGCTATAAGTGTGTGGATTTGTTTCTGAATTTTCTATTCTGTACTATGCTGTTTTTATTACTATAGCTCTGTAGTATAATTTGAAGTCAGGAATTGTGGTGCATGGTTCTTATTGTTGAGAATTGCTTTGGCTATTCTAGATCTTTTGTTTCTCTTATGAAATCCATGACTGATTATTCTAGGTCGGTGAAGAATGATTCTGATATTTTGATAGGGATTGCGTTGACTCTGTAGACAGTTGCTTTTGGTAGGATGGCTATTTTGATAATATTTATTTTTCCTATCCAAGAACAAGGAACATTTTTCCATCTTATAAAATCGTCTTCAATTTCTTTTTTAAAGTATTTTATAATTTACATTGTAGAGATCTTTTGCCTCCTTGTTTATATTTATTCCTAGGTATTTTATTGTTTTTAAGGTTATTGTGAATGGAATTTTTTTCTGGGTTTCTTTCTGAATGAATTCATGGTTGGAACATAGAAAATCTACTGATTTAATTTTTTAGATTGATTTTTGTGTCCTGCTACTTTGCTGAATTTGTTAATCAGCTCTAGAAGTATTTTGGCTGAGTTTTCTTTTTTTTTTTTTTTTGGACTTGTTCACATACCTTTTGGCTGTTTTATATCTTATTTGGATACACATCTATTTAATTGTTTTGCCCACTTTTAATTTTGTTATTTGGTTTTTTGCTATTGAGTTGTAGAGATTATTAAATATTTAACAAAGTAAGTGTAAAGAGAAAAGCTCCCTAATTAAAATTATTCCATTCTTTACAATATTTCTCTACTAACAAGATTATTTTTAGAGTGTTTAGGATATTTTTAATTGTCCTTATATGTGAATATGTTAGGGAAATTGCTAAAGAAATGTAATTTATATGGGATTATTTAGTCACACATATAGTAGTAATACATCATTTATCTTTTGTGTGGTTTCTTTGTAGAATATGATCATTATTTACATCTTTTTATCCAACTGATACTGTTTAAAGGTAATATATATATATATATATATATATATATATGATAGACATATGGTATTTTAAAGTTTATTATACAATATCTTAAGCTAATGATTTTGACATGGACAATTTTTGTTACTGATTTCTCGACAAACATCTTCAATGCTGAGAAAATTTCTAATTTATTTTGATCCAGGTTTTTGATGACTACCTTTTGAGGCCATTAAAAGAAAATAAATCTTTCCCTCTCCTGATGTTGACCTCACTTGGAACACTTATTCAACTCCTGATACCACACTCTAAGGGTATTTAAGATAGTCAAATCACTTGTAAACTTCCAAATAATGATAAAAAGTTACAAAACAATATACTTGAAAAATTAGAAATGATTTTAATTTATATATCTACAGACTTTCATATAAATATTCTCCTCCTAATTCTACATATCAAATTTTGAAGGTTATTTTTCCTTAAGAAATTTTTGGTAATTATTTTGAAAGTGTATAGTATCTGAATATTTCTTGGGCTCTCGGTTTAAAAAAAATTGAGTTAAGCATTTTTAAATAGTTCAAACAGCTCTTTTTTATTCAATTTCACTTCATTTTGCTCATTAGTCGGTCTCTATACCTCCAAATCTGTCTCTCACATAGCCAATCATTCTCACATATTTAATTTGTTACCTAAATAATATTAGATATATAGAAATCACATTGTATTGTTTTATGTGCTTTAAATTATGTTATAGGTCTCACTGTTTCTTGCATTTTCCCCTTGAAAATAGTTTTAGGATCTATTTATATTGCTGCATGATATCCTGTTTACAACTTCCACTGCTTCATAGCAATCCATATTTTGCTTTTCTATTGGTGTAGAAATGAAAACCTGGGTTGTTTCCATTTCCCTGACATCAAATACAGAACAATAATAATTTTCATACTAACCCCTCATGAGGCACCTGTGTGAGATTTTCTTTGGGCTCCATAACTGGGTTGATTGCAGAGTATATGAACAGTACTTTTACATAGGGCAAGATGGTCCTGTAGAATAGCTGTATTAATTTACACGTCTGCTAAAAATAGATCTCCAAACTTTAACATGCTTAGAAATAATGAAAATTTACCAACCTATCAGACTATAGGCGCATAGCATTGCCATTTTAATTTTTACTTTTCTAATAAGGTTATGAGAATCACTTCATCTACTTTTTATTCATATTTTTCTTTCTATGAACATCTTTTCTCCACTTTTCAATGGAAGTTCCTATATGTGTATTTACATACTTCCTCAAAAAAATCAGTTTTAAAGGTTAAAAGTAACTATTTCAAGGAATGATCTGTTTAGACATTGGACTAAGTGTCATTTCTTGAACCGAAGTGTTTAATTTTGAGATACTCTATCATATATTTGCATTATGGTTGTTAATTACATTTTTATTAGTTCAGAATTTTCCCTTTAAAATTAAAATTTTAACACAATTAGAGCTTAATAGAAAACTATTTTTTCCATATAATGAGTCATTTCCCCAATTCCATTTCTGGATTAAACCAGAAACAATTTATCATTTCTGTGCATGTGGGTCTGTTTTTGAGTTGTTTCTGTTCAATTGGACTCTATTGTTTTTCCATAAGTACCACATTATATCTTTGAACTATATCCTAGTTTTTGTAGAGTAAGTACTCATCTTTGCACTTCTTCAAAACTGGCTTATTTGCTATATACTGAAGTTTTGTGTACCTCCAAAGTTCATATGTTAAATCCTAGCCTTCAGTGTACTGGTATTTAGAAGTTAGGACTTTGGCATGGGATTAGATAATGAGGACAGAATCTTCACAAGGAAATTCATGCCTTCATAACAAGGCTTCAAAGAGCTTCTTTATCTTTTCTACCATATGAGGACACAGAAAGAACATGGATATCAATAAACCAAGAAGTGGACTCTCATCAGACACAGACTGTCCCATTCTTGACCTTGAACTTCTAACCTCCAGATCTGTGAGAAATGAAAATCTGTTGTTTGTAAGCAAACCAGCCTCTAATATTCTGTCTTGGCAGGCCAAATGAATTAACATTGTTCAAAGACATTTTATATTTTTATATACATTTTAACATGCACTTAAATTCTTAAAAAGTCTACTATATGATCTATCTGGTTATTTGTGATATAAAAGGGAATTACTGATTTTCATGAATTAATTATGCCAAATTTATTCTTCTGTAGCACTTTTGTAAACTCTTTTATTAGTTATAATAGTTTTGCAGGTGATTCTATGAGTTTGACCAGTCTGAAAAAAAATGGCAGTATATTTCTATGTTCTAATCCTTCCACTTTTATTTCTTTTTCCTTTCTTATAAAATAGGTTAGGACAGTTAATGAAATATTAAAAAGTAATAGTGCTAAGGTACATGATTAATCATGTTAATATTAAACAAAATGTAAATATGTCTTTCTGAATTTTCTGTGTTTGGTACTATGGCTTTTAGTAAGTTACAGAAGTTATATAAATAGATTCTAAATTTTAAAAATATCATAGATATTGATCTTATCACTTCTTTTTCAAATTCTATTGAGATTATTTTCCTTAAATCAGTGTGATAAATAATCAATTTTATGATGTGGAACAGTCTTTGCATTCTTGAACTAAACTCTAATTGGTCCTAATAAAACATTTTGAGTACTTTTTTTTTTTTTTTTTGCATGTGTTACATGTGTAATAATTTAAGTGAGCCTATCATTCCTTTCTTTTTCCTTTGTACTTTCAGTTTCACTTGGAAATAGTTACATTAACTTCATAAAACTAAGTGGAAAATTTCCCTTCTATTTTTATATTCTGCAACAGTCCTTTGAATATTTGAAAGAACTCATTAATAAAACTCATGTGGTCTGTGACTTTCATAAAGAGGTAAGATGCATGCTAATCATCATTTGAATTCCTTCAGTATGCTATGGTCTACTCAGGTTTTCTATTTAACTTTTTACCAGTTTTCGAATTTTTTATATAAATTTTCCAAAAAAAAATGAACATTTCTTTTAGGTTTTCAAAATTTTATGAAATAATTATTCACATTCACATGTAAATAATTATTTACATTCACTATTCTGCCTGTAGTTACTCATTTTTGTTTCATTCTGGATTTTATGTTTCTCTAAATTGCTTTTACTTTTGTGGGTAGTTACCTGACAATTGTCTATGTATTAAAATTTTCAGAAAACCAGGTATTATTTGTTTAAACTGCTTTTATTTTGTTTTATCATCTTTATCTTCCTTCTTGACTGGATTTATTATATGAATCTGTGAATGTTTCAGTAAATTACTGAAATGAATGCACTGATTTTTTTTTTTTTGGTTACTTTTTCTCACTCTATGATTAATGTATGTAATGCTATAAATCTTTCAGAAGAGTTTTGCTTTCTTGCAAGTTTTGACATGTAATGTTTTTATTGTTATGAAGTTCTAAGTATTTTCCAATTGGTCATGTAAGCTCTTCTTCACACAAGAATAGTTAGTAATATTCTTTTTAGTTTCCAGATATAAGGTTTTAAGTAATTTCCTTTTTATAAATTTCATTTCATTGTATTATCATCATATAATATAGTTTATTTATTTAAGGGAGGATTGGGGATTGAACCCAAGGACATTCTAATTCCAAGTTACACCCTTGACCTTTTAGTTTTTTGTATCCTGATATAGTGTCGGGCTAAGTTGCTGAAGGTCTTGCTACATTGCTGAGGCTTGCCTTAACCCTGTTATCTTCCTATCTCAGCCTCCTAAGTACTGGAATTACAGGCATGTACCACCATGCCTCACTTATTCTATGAATTTTTAAAGTTTGAAAACAATGAATATCTTTTTGTAGTTCATGTGTTCCTGGTTCCTTATTTATTTTACCAAAATATAATATTTTTACTTGTCTTTATTAAGGATTTTAAAGTCATCTTTACATTAGTATGTTATTAACATTATAACTCTGTTTCCTTTTGATTAACATTTGCCTGAAACATATGTTCCTATATATTTATACTCAAATGTTTTATTCTTTCATGCAAGGGAATCTAGACTTATTGCTTATAAAGAATTTTATTTCTTATTGGTTAATTTTGTATCAGAAATTGTTATTGTCATCTTACTTTATACTTTTTGGCTTTTTTTTTTTTCAAATTTTCAGCACGGATTTTTTAAACATTTCTTGAGTACAACAGGGTTAACATAGACATTTATGACATATCAATCTTTGTCAGATCACAAATAGCACCACTTCTTCGTTTTACACCTATAGCCCACATTCTTAACATAGCCTGGTAAAGCAAACTTTCTAGAGTCATAAAGCCATAATCTTTTAGGGTCATATATTTACTTTCTAAGAAGTAGGAGGGTCTTTCATCTACGCATCCTAGGAGCAATCTCCAGACTTCAAGATGCCAGTGTAGCCAAAGCAGAAGAGTCAATATAATTACTCATATATGCAGATAGCAACTGCCAGGGAGGAAAGGGCCCAGCTGGACTCCCACAACTCCCCCATTTTTATTTTAAAATGCATGAAGGACTGTGCCTGTCTTAGGTCATTTCTTACCAGGTGCTTTATGTCTAGCTTTATGTCTCCTACTAGATGTATAATCTTCTGATCTGAAAGTCATACATTATAATTTATCTAGGGGTTATTCTTAACTTTCTGCAACTACTCAGCCATGTACATACGTTATTAGTTCCTATATCTTTTCATCTTGATAATATTCATATCTTTCTCCAAACAAAGAGATGCCTTAGCCCATTTTAAATTTTTCTCTAATCTCTCCAAAGTCTCTACCACCCGATATCCAACATTGTTATAAACTATCAGTCTATATCTGGACTGCTTCATACGGAAAAGTAGTATGTTGATAAATGGATGACAGATGAATAGAAATATAGATAGACAGAATACCACTATATATATAGATAGGTAAGTGTATTTAATCTTATATTTATTCAGTATCACTTTCATTGTCATATGTGATACCCCTGAACTTCTTTCTGGTATTTGTTTAAGAACTTCCTCCAGGCATGTTATGAAACAGGGTCTTTGGATTACAAACTCTTTGAGGCCTTACCTAAGAATATTTGTAATTCCACTCTCATATTTTAATGACGGGTAAATAGCTAATATTTGTTCTGAACTCCTTTCCTTCTATCTTTCAGAAATAGTGTTCCATCCCATCATTTCCTTGCATTCAAACATGCGACTGGCAAGTCAAGTGCATTCTGAATATTCTTCATTTAGAAATGAGTTCTTCTGCCTCTGGATGTTTTTAGTCATTTTGTTTGAAACTCTTTAGGCCATTTTAGTCAGAAATATTAACTTTATTTCTGAGATATCTTAGACATTACTCATGAAAATATTTTCATCTCCGAATTTTTATCTCCCACAGGAACTCCCACAAATGTTGAAAAATTCTACATTTATTCTTGAAATTTATTTTTTTTCATTTCCTCATCATTTTGATACCACCTAAGAAAACTATGAAACGTCATCTTCCAACCTATTGATTTTTGGTTCTATTCACAAAAATCTTTTGGACTTCCTTTCCACTTTCAACACTTGGCTACACAGCATCTCTCATAGGTGTGTGTGTACACAAGATACAAGAAGAGATAAGACCATGGGAATTGCAATAGATTCTGGGTATCTCCTTGGATTCAGTCCTCCATGGGAATCCTTCCAGGTTCTGCTCTTTCCCATTAGCTCTTTCCCATGTAGCCTTCAAAAGTTGATGGAGAAGAGTTTGAAGAAGAAGAACATTCAGAGTCTTATCTTTTCTCTTTTTGGCAAAGCTCAATCTCTACCTGGCAGTTATCCCTTTGCTATTGCTGGTTTCTTCCTCTCATTTGCAATGGGGCAGGCAGAGATCTTCCCATGGGAGGAAAAAGACTGCCCAGTAAAAGTTTTCTTTCTAGCAGACATTCCAAGCATGGCCTCCTTGCTTATTAATTTGTCTTCACAACAATGCCCAAAGAGCATCTGTCTCTACAGATGTTTCAAGCTGTCTATATTTGGCATAAGATCACACAATCCTCCTCTTTGCTTCTGTGGTATCCCTGGCATTGAGTCTGGATAAAGGAGATGAAAGATTGTCAGGGACTGACATTGCTCAGGTCTGCTTTTGCAGACTCTCAGGCGCATAGAAGTCTGTTTCTGCAGAAATGCAGATTCTCATAACATGTGCTGATTACTGACCAAGGGCAAGAATATTGTTTTGTCTCAAGAAGTTTATTCAGACTGTTACAGTAAAAACTATGTGAATATTTGTTCTTTGAACCTTGAACCTAGAGATGATTATTTTCATAGATGTAACCATTGTGAGAAAGCTTTAACCTTGATGTATACTCTGATGCTCTCAAAAATGTATGTAAGGGTTGAGCTGAATAAACTCGGCACGCAGTATCTACTGTCAGCCCTCCTGAATCTATCCCTTGTTTTTCTCTTTCTTACGTAACTTTTGTCTTTGTTTTTCTCAAGCCATACTTTCTCCCTCCAAGCTTGTCCGACATAACCGGCTGGCTCCAGCTTCCATAAAAGGTAGTGTTTTTCACCATCTTTTCAGAAGCCAGAGTGACTTAACCTCTCTGAATCTCTTTCTCTTACTTCATTTTTTAATCAGTTCTCTTCAGAGGAAGTGGAAGAAGTTTTCAGACTTCCAATTCTGCTTTGAAATTATTAGTATTTTTCTAAAGTTTTCAAAGAAACAGCAGAATTATTGCATGAGGTCATGAAAGATGTCACTTGCATCCCTTAGTAAACATTTAGTATTTAATAATGTCACAAAAGAAGAAATACAAATGGCCAATAAATGTATGAGGAACTGTTCCACATCATTGGTAATCAGAGAAATGCAAATGAGATTTCACCTAACTCCAGTCAGAACGGCAATCATAAAAAACACGAGCAACAACACCTGCTGGCGAGGGTGTGGAGAAGTGGGAACCCTAATACATTGTTGGTGGGATTGCAAACTTGTGCAACCAGTGTGGAAAACAGTATGGAGGATCCTCAGACGAATGGGAGTGAACCTACCATATGACCCAGCAATACCACTACTGGGTATATACCCAAAAGAATGGAAACCAAGCCGGGCATGGTGGCGCACGCTTGTAATCCCAGCATTCCGGAGGCTGAGACTGGAGGATCCGGGTTCTTGGCCAGCCTCAGCTACCTAGTGAGGCACTCTGCAACTTAGTGAGACTCGGTTTCAAAATAAAGAATAAAAAAAAAAAATAGGGCTGGAGGTATAGCTTGGAGGTAGAATGCCCCTGAATTCAATCCCCAGTACCGCAAAAAAAAAAAAAAAAGAATGGAAACCAAACTATCAGACCAATGCATGTGCTCAATTCACAATAGCCAAACTATGGAAGCAGCCAAGATGTCCAACCACAGATGAATGGATTACAAAACTATGGGATATGTACACAATGGAATTTTACTCAGCCATAAAGAAGAACAAAATCATGTTCTTTGCAGAGAAATGGATGCAACTGGAAAACATTATGTTAAGTGAGATTAGTCAGTCACAAAGAGTAAAGAAGCATATGTTCTCCCTAATATGCGGATGCTAGGGAGAAGATGGGGCATAAGAGGGTCTCCAGATGAAAAGGAGAGATCCTCGATAAGCAAAGAAGTTGATTTAATTGTAGTGGATGCATGGGGCAGAGGGACACCCTAAGGCACATGATGTACTTACACAGTCATATCAAGGTCACTCACTGAATTGAACCTGAGGGGGAGAGAGGAGGAGGGAATGGAGTGGGAATTGGGGAAGGGGTCAAATGAGAATTCTGTGCAAATATGTTGTTAACAACTTGTACTTAACAAAGATGGATGCTATATTGCACGAATTACTACAATAAAAAAATAAATTAAAAAAATAAAGAACTTGAACTCAAAATAAAAATAAAAATAAATAAAAATGTTAATGAGTATCTTCAAGTGAGGATAATGAAGATTGAGAATAGTGTCAGGATCAAAGAGAATAATTTTCAGGGACATTTACATATATACCTTGTAAAAATGTTTAATAATATTCTGACCTTACTGTATTCATGAGACTTAGCCTAAGTTACTGCATTAAAATGTCCTAAATCAAACTAGTAGAATATATTAATGCGAGTCATATTTATATGTTGCCTACTATAAGCTAAGCATGGTAGTATGCTTATGCTTATCATTTAGTGTATGGAACACATTAAAATAAAAATGGGGGGGGTCATTAAAGCCAAAGAGGGACTTAACTCCCAATGCACACTGGGTGCTAGGTATAAGTCACCACACTCCAGCATGATGTGGAGTGCACAAGTGTAACTCTCAAAGCTCACACAGGTGTGGCACAACACATTCAGGATATCAGGGCCAATACAGGAGTGCCAGGCACAAGGTACAATGTCCAAGACCTAATAGTAACATGTAGGCACAAAGCCTTCTCATCAGGAGCACCTTGGCCACCACATGGAATCCCTAGCAACCTGAGGACTAATTGTCAGCACTTGAGACTGAAAACCTGCAGTTTCTTCTGCCAAGGAATCTCGTCACCTTGCCATGCTGGCCACTGTTAATGAAGCTGAACATTGACCTGGCCAGCTCTGCTGAGAGCCATCAGGCAAGTACTCATCTTCAGTTCTGGTTGAGCACTGGTTAAGGTCAGGCCTGAAGACCAGGACCAGACTCACAACTGATCGAACCTGGGATCCTAAAACAACCACAAGCCAGCTGAGCTCCGTGGTAAATGGAGTGCCCAACTTACCTACTTTTTAGGTTGAACTAATCTCTCCTCTCCTCTTCTTTCTTCTTCTTCTTCCTCCTCCTCCTCCTCCCCCTCCTTCTTTCGCTCTCTCTCTAGCTCTCTCTCTCACTCTCTCTCTCACTCTCTTCTCCCTTCCCTAAAATAGCATAAGTTGTATAAAGTTTGATGGAGTGTTAACAAAGTATCTGTCCTACTCAAAATTACAATAAACATTCTTCAAATTATTAGACCATGTTTTTGTTGTTTTCCATGATCTAAGTCTCCTCAGAACATTTAGAAAAAACACTTTGGTACACATTGTGCTCTCTGTGTCTCCAGCTTCATAAAATGAGGGATGATTTACCCAAGGATACAGGTCTTCTTAAAATATAGTAATGCTCTTAGTCTATACTGACATTCTCTGAGCAGAGTTTAACTCTTAAGATAATTAGTACTATGAGTTAAACATCTTCCTCTTTACTTCTAGTTTCCTAGTTCTGATTCCCGACTGCCTAGGGATCCATTTTGAGTACAACTTCCATGAAAATGCCTGATTCATAAATTCTGATATGCACAATCTCTTAAACCTCACCTCTGTTTCATCCTCACTGTGTCTTACTGGGTGACTGTCCAGCTAATTAGTTTTGAGAGTAGTTTTAACAAATAATAGATTATTTTTCCTGTCCCTTCAAAGGATATTTAGATAATTATCAGCAACTTCCAGTGCCTTAGCTCAAGGGGAATGAATAATGTGATAATTCCCAGTCCCATGGCAAAGGTAGGGAAGAAATATTTTTGGATCACAATGCGTGGGAGGGGCAGGAGTTGGGTTTGACATAAGCTGAATCACACTGTGTAGGCAGCCCTGTCCACACCACCCACATGACAGGTTAGTATTCTCTCTGAGCAGTCAACCCCAAGGTATAAGTGTTGAGAGACTCAGAGGTCATTTCAAAAGATGAATGTACGTCAACAGTTTAGAGCCATTGAAAAACATTTATTTATAGATATTATTTATGAGAGAAAGCAATATGCAATTTAATTTGATCAAAGGGTATTTTATTATTTATTTATTTGTTTATTTATTTATTTATTTATTTAGTGTGTGTGTGTGTTAGTGGGGATTGAACTCAGATCATTTTACCTCTGAGCTATACCCACATATCTGCTTTATTTTTTATTTTGAAACAAGGTCTCACTAAGTTGCTGAGGGTCTCCCTAAGTTGCTGAGGCTGTCTTCAAACTTGTGATTCTCCTGTCACAGCCTTCCAAGTACCTGGATTCCAGATATGTGCCATCATGCTTGGCTCAAAGGAATATTTTAAAGGCATATCAGTAATCTGATCGGCTCTATGCTATATATTCATATTACATGAAAAGACTTGTCAATTAATTTGATCAAGTAAAGTCACAATTTTGTATTTTGTTTTCCAGTGAAGTTCTTACCAGTTCTAAATGGCCTACATGATCTGGACCCCAGCTCACTCCCTTTGTGCACTCAACTTGTGCCACTCTGCCTTCCTGCTCCTTTTTGATCACATCAATCATGTATTGACATTTCTGTTTCCTCAGACAGAGACACCCTTGCCTCGGATTTCTTTCAGAGCCAGGGCTTTCCTTGACACACCATATACCATGATGCCCATACCATCTGCTCCCTATCTCACCTCTCCATTTTATATCCCTATCACCATCAGACATAGCATTTATCTCTGAATTTTGTGTCTTTCTCCAATACAATGTAAATCCTATGAACTCCAGGACTTTATCTGCTTTGTTAAACTAGTATGCTTAGAAAAATGACTGGAGATTCTACAAGTATTTGTTAATGAATGAAGCAATATAGAATTTATGCACCATATGGGTTACAGTGTCAGTCATATAGTTCTGGGATAATGCTATATCAATGAGAACGGGAAATTTTTTTAAAATGCCTAAAAGCATTAAATTAAATAATTAAAAATATCATTACCTTTTCCAACCATTGAAAAACTTTATAGTTCCTAACTATGAGTTTTAATTGCTAAATATTGTGAGAATTTTTTTTCTTCCAAGTGCTGGAAAATAAAACAAGGACTTCACACATGCTAGGCAAATATTCTATACTGAGCTACATCCCCATCCCTGAGTACTGACATTTTAATCATTTGAATTATGTTAATTTGAAAAAAGGGACAAAAACCTGCTAAGAAAATTATTAAATATATAAATGCATATGTGCAAGTTATAGATGCTTCTTTCCTTCTTTAACATGAATTGAAAGATCAGTAGTTGGTATGTTTTATGGTTGAAATTACAGATTACCAGTCATTTTTAGAACTATATTACAAAGCTGGATAGCCAATGTGGTTTTAATTCCACCCCATAAATCAGGCCAAACAAATAACACATGACTATAATCTGTAATCAGATTAAATCCAACTCCATGATTATTATTATTTTTTTTTTTTGCCACTGTGGCAAGGTATTAGACTATAAACATTAGTGAAACATTCCTTCATTTTTGTCCCTAAGAGTCTATGAAGATACCAGGACCTTATACAGTTCAGAAAATGAAAGGTCCCTGGTGTTTTATTCCCTGATAGCTGATGACTGGTTTGTATTCCAGTTGACATTTTTCCTTGGTAGAGGGAGCATACAAGGAACAATAACTCTGGGCTGTCCAATCCACACTCCATTTTCAACCCTATTCTCTTCTGCTTTCCTCCAACATAATAGGCTATAAACACCAACACCTCAATTTAATGGCCTCTATGGGTGCTTGAGTTAACCATGTGATTCAGTCTAGAGATGAGTTGAAAACAGAGGCTCACTAGTATTGCTTTTCGCCTTGGCTACTTCCCCATTCCGATTCTTAGAATAACACTGTGAGGCTGGTGAGACACATGCTATATGAAAAGCAAAATCATAAAAGTCAAATCCAGGCATGATGGCTCATGCCTGTAATCCCAGTATTTGGGAGATAGAGACATGAGGTCACAGGTGCGAGTCCTGTACATGGTAACTTAATGAGACTGTGTTCAAAATAAAAAAGTAAGAAGGGCTGTGTGTGCAGTTCAGAGGTAGAATACCCCTGAGATCAATCCCAGTAACTAACACATACACACACACACACACACACACACACACACACACACACCAACACAAACACACACACACACACACAATATAAAAATCAATAACCTATGATTAGAAACATATAGATACAGAAAAAGTCATGTCTTTAATAGTATTTACTGAATGACTGAGAAAAAGCCAAGAATTTATGGGCTAAATGTTAAGTTGGAAAAACAGACATTTATCTATTTAAGATATTTTAAAACTTTGCCCTCTAGCTGACTGCATCTGTAATTGAAACGTCAGTCTTGATTAGGGGAACCTTTGTCTAGCATGGTAGCCTTCCTGCCTCGGGTCATACCTCATTAGGAATATCCTTCAGTCGTTTTCTACATAGAGCTGTTGTTTTGGATTATCATGATCAAATGAGTATAGTTATCTGTTGTCTCAGTTCATTTTGACTATTTTAAAAAATATATCATTCACTAAATAGTTTATAAATCACAGAAATGTACTTCTCACAGTTCTGGAGAGGCCTGGGAGTCCAAGATCAGGGCACTGACTTTCTGGTTCATTGATTATGGCTTCTAGATATAGAAGGCACAGAGTTATCCTCTTTTGTAAAGGCTAATTTATGAGGGCTCTATCCTCAGGATTCAACCAACAGAGGGCTTATCTCCTAATAAATATCATCACTTTGGTGGTTTGTTTTCAACTTATGAATTTGTGAGGGAACAAATATCCAGACCACAGCATCAGCTGTGGTCTCTCTCCCAAGCTGTCTCCTTTTCAATCTTAAGAGTCACCCTCTCTCAGAAGTGAATTTAGCCTTTACCCTCCAAATACTTTGTCATTTTTTGAAAGATCAAAGTAGTCACTGAAAATGGTCTTTAGCCCCCTAAATTGAAACCTTTTCTTAAGAGTAAGAGAAAGGAAGAAATGGAGTAGAGAAAGCATATGCGGTACCAGATATGTTTTTTATATTAAATTTTCCATTTATACTATTATAAACTATCATTTCTGGGGACAGGTATTAAATTCAGTCCTTCTGTATGGAGCATATACTTTTTAAAAAGTGTTCAGTTAAAGCCAAAAAAGGACTTAACCCCCAAAGAATCTCCTGGGTGTGGCTCACACATGATGTGCAGTGTGCAAACTAACTTTTGCGGCGCGCACACACACACACACACACAGTATCAGGGACAGCACACAGACATCGGGCACAAGGTGCAATGCTCAAGACCTAATAAGCAATGCACAGGTGTAAGGTCTGCTGACCAAAGCACCTTGACAACCACATAGAGTCCCTAGCAACCTCAGGACTATTAATTGTCAGAACCCAAGAGTGAAAACTTGTTACTTCTTCTGTCAAGCCTTGCCACCTTGCCACATGGATCACAGATGATGAGGCTGAACACTGACCTAGAAGTGGTAGCCCTCAGGCAAGTCCCAACCTTTGGTTCTGGTTGAGCACTGGTTAAGGTCAGGCCTAAAGACCAGGACCAGACTTACAACTGACCTAAACCTGAGATCTTAACACAGCCACCTGAGCTCTGTGGTAAATGGACTGGCCAACCTGATTTCCTGGTTGAACTATTCTTTTTCTGTCTACCTCTCTCATCCTCTATATCTATGTTCTAAAATAACATAAGCTGTATAAAGTTTGCATGAAGTATTATCAAATAAAGGACATGTCTTGGTCATGATTACAATAAAGATTCTTTTTTTTTTTTTTTTTTTTTGCGGTACTGGGGATTGAACTCAGGGGCATTCTACCTCCGAGCTATACCCCCAGCCCTATTGTTTTTTATTCTTTATTTTGAAACCGAGTCTCACTAAGTTGCAGAGTGCCTCACTAGGTAGCTGAGGCTGGCCGCGAACTCGGATCCTCCGGTCTCAGCCTCCCGAATGCTGGGATTACAAGCATGCGCCACCACGCTCGGCTGATTACAATAAAGATTCTTAAAGTGAATGAAACTGTGTTTTGCTTATTTTCCCCCATCTAAGTCTGCTCAGAACATGTCCAAAAAATATATACGACCAAACATAAATATGACCAAAAAAAGTATATATGACCAATAATACTGGGGATTGAATCCAGAAGCATTCTGCTTCTAAGCTACATCTCCATCCCTTTTTGTTTTTATTTTTTTGAAACAGGATCTCACTAAATTGCTGAGGGTCTAACTAAATTGCTGAGGCTGGCCTTGAGCCTGTGATCCTTCTGTCTCAACCTTCCCATTACTGGGATTACAGTAACTCACTATTATACCCAGCTCAAAAGGCCAATTTTAAATCTAGGAACTGTTTCAGCTACCAAGCAATCAATTGAATGCATTTTTGGTGAAGATGGTAAGAAACTTCAAGGTTTACTACAAAGTCTCATAATAAATACAACTAAAATTTAATTTGAAAACAGATTTCATCATTAGAGTTAAAAGAAAATGAAAGCCCCATTTCAGCTCCCTATTAACCACTTGAAATTAGCTTCAATCCAGAATCTCTGTATTACGTTCATGTAAAGTTCCATTTTAAAACCTTCTTTTTTGTCCAAAGAGCAAAATTTTGTAAAAGTGTTACAAATATTACCTCATTTTGTCTGACTAGATAAATATGCTGTCATTTTCTTCCATCTTAGAAAAAAATTAAATTAAATTAACTCCACTCCTCCTATCTGCAGTTGCCCTATTTCCCTGTTCCTCCTTGCAGCTTTTCTGTGCGCTGTCTCCATTTCTCCTCCAGTCCTTCAAGCTTATTTTAATTAGGCTTTCACTTCCACAGCACCACCAAAACAGATCTTGTTATGGTTGCTAGTGGCCTCCTCAGTGCTAAATTCAACTTCCACTTCTCACAATTGATTACACCCTCCTTCATTCATTCTATTTATAAGTTTTCAGGTTCCTGCATTCTGTTAGTTTTCCTCCTACCTCATTATTTGCTTGTTCTCAATCTTATTTGCTGCTGTGACAATCTCTTTTTAACCTATCAATGTGAAAGTGGCCCAGGAATCAGTCCTTAGTTCTCTTCTCCTTCACATATACAATCTCACCCATCTCAATGCCTATAAATGCCATCTTTTTACTAACAACATCCATACGTATATCTCAGTCCAGAACTCTTGACTAATTTGCAAGGTGGTATATCCACCTCATTCCTGAAATCTCTACTTGCGTGTTTAATGGATACCTAATATTTAGTATATAGAAAACTAAGAGAATTAGAAATTCCTTTTTACATAAGAACTAAAAATAAAGTTCATCAATTTATTTTCTAAGAACTAAATCTATAAATACATAAATGTACTAGTACACTTTTTGCACCTTGCTAATGTCTTCATTAATTGAATTTTGACAGATTAATCACAGATTTTAGAGATGACACTATAAGTTTTCTAAAATTTAATTTCTAAATTAATCAACAATATTTCAATAGTGTTAAATACAGCTTGTTCTTCCAAATTTTATCCTCCTCATTTCAAAGAAAATGATGCCAAAGTATATTCCTAAAGGAAGAGCTACCTAGCTTTGTACACTTTTATTTCAGAAAACAGCAATACAACATATTGTGCTATCTGCTACTATTAACAGCATTGGTCACTGCCTCCTTCCTTCTCAAGCTAAGTGAGGACATATGTCCATTTTGCACAGGTTTGTGAGCAAATAATCATATGACCATAGCCGTTATTTTAATCAATTCATAATAAAAACTTAATGTGAAAGAACTACACAAGGAAGGTACTTCTGGAGATTTGGTAATTTTTTTTTAATCCTCAATAGACGAAGGATGAACTAAATTAAACATAAAAGATTGCATTTAATTTTAAGTGATCTTAGTGTGACCTGGGATAATCTTAGAATTTCTTCAGTCTTCTCTACAGAATAGAATAGAAATAATATGTACTATATGTTTATATTCTTCATGAATTATACTAAAAATTTCCCAATCTTATCAAACATTTACATTAAAACCCATTTTCTTTACCCTAAGTGAAGTAGGCTAATCTACAAGGCATAAGAGGAGCCAATTACTCGAATTAGTTGTGGGGAGGAGACATTGCTATTGAAAAAGATTAAAGGAAAAAAATATATGTATATAACAGGTTTAAAATATAGTAACCAGAGAGTCTGTGACAAATTGAAATAGATTGCATTGGTATTAGAGCCTAAAAAAGTCCAGTCCAATGAGTGAGACAGTGCAGCAAGTGGTCCAGAGATGGAGATGGAAGCTGTGCCTGCAGTACTACAGACACCTTGTTTTGCCAGGGGAGAGGCTGAAGAAAGGAATCAATAAGAGTTAACAGCTGACTCAAGGTAGGTAAGAAGGAGTCAAATCATCGTGTTTTGAATGGGTGGGCTTTAAAACTTTATTTATTTTTTTTTATTTTTTCAGGTTGATAGATGAACAACTATGGGAGAACATGGTGAGATGTAAATTTTGGAAAAAAACAAAACAGTCTAGGTGACAGTTCAATCCAACAAATATATATGTAAGAATCTTCTGTGATCCTGGTAGTGTATCAGGAAGAAGAGATGGAGTGATAAATGGCTGCTGGAGAGTCAATGTCCAGAAAAAATAGCAGGCCTAACTAAGACATTTCATCAAATTCCTTGGCAGTAAAATGAAAAAAGATGGAGGGTGGGGACTTAGTTTACTTACAGCTTCCGGTAAATTTAGTCATCTTAGAAGGAGGGCAGTGAACTATTTCGAAACAGAGAAAGCAGTTGAATTTTGAAAGTGTCCAAATAGTATTTATGATACTATTAAAAACTCCTAAAGATCTATTTCAAAGTTATAGTATCTTGTAGATGGGATAGAATTCTTCCTCTAGACCTACTTGGTCTCTGTAGGTCCTAAAAGTTGGTCAATTATGATTTGCCACAACTTGTAATGTCTCACAAAAAAAAAAAAAAACTATCAAAGAAAAACTGCATCAGATCAGTAAAACAGACAAAGCAGGCTTTATTCAAGAAGATTGCAATAGGAGTCAAGATTGTTGTAGCAGGAGAGAGTGATTAAGCTTAACTCTACTGAGAGGGAAGTAGTAGAAAAGTATTGAAGAACATTAGGTAGAAGACTAGTCAATGTGGTAAGGTCATCTGTTTGATAGTTGCCGCTTACTAAAGTTGGCCCCTACATTCCTACAGAATTGTGGAGACAGGAGACCCATCTTGATTACATTTTGAAGGGACAGGTCCCAGGTCACTGAGGCATAAAAAAAAAAGTTTTGCTGTATTGCAAAACTGACAAGATATTTGGAGAAGATTTCCATCCTGAAGGGGCAGGAAAATAATTTATAGTTGCAAGTTTCCTAAGGTAAATACTCTAAGAAAAGGAAGGCAAGGATCAAGGGTAAGGAAGAAACCTGTGTAAAGTATATTCAGCCTGCAAAGTAGCGTACGGCCCTCTTAAGGTCATACCTAGCAGTTGGTAACTCAATTTTTTTATGTATCATTTGTGATCATGGAATCTATGATTTAGATTTGAACTGATTTAGTTAAAGTACTATTTTAATGGTTGGTATGATATTGTAAAATTTGTGTGTCTCTAGTGGACAGCATGTCATAGAATACCTTCTAAATATTAATTCTGTGGATCCTTTTTCACATACCCAACAAACCACATATAAATACTTAAAATATATCTAAGTATAGCTAGACATATATTTGATACCAGGAAAATCTGCCATCAAACAAAAACAGTCTTTTTTTTCAGTGTAATATTGTTTTTCTCAGCATAATATTTTGACACTGTGCATTATTGTTGCTTTGCATAGTATTATTGGTTCTAACTAATAAATGGATAGTTCTAAACTTAAGACATTTCAATTTGAAAGATGAATCTTATGATGACATCTGCCCTAAGAAGTGTTAAAAATAAATGGGAAAATTAAACTTTTAAAGAATTTATTTTAAAAGACAGCAATTCATCATTGAACAGTGCCAAATGAATCACTTTAGGACCCCACCAAGGGAGTCCCAGTAGAGTGGAACAATTTCATGAAGTGTTTGTGGAAGCAAGACAAAGAAATTAATTTGACTGTTTAAAGTAGAAAATCCCTAGATAGAGATTAGTTAATGGTTTCTGACTGGTGAAGTTTCTAACCTAGTAAAAGGTTCCTTGGCAGTTCTTGATTGGTTAGGCTTGAGACTGATTAGGCCATGGCTGTTCATTCTGAATTTTGGTTTTCTTTACACAGGAACCAACTCTGCCCATTATATAGCATGTACGTGTGTGTGTGTGTGTGTGTGTGTGTGTGTGTGTGTTACTAGGGATTGAACTCAGAAGTATTCTACATCCAAGCTACACCCCTAGATCTTTTAATTTTTTGAAACAGAGTCTCACTAGATTGCTATTGCTGAGAGTCACCAAGTTGCTGATGCTGGTTCTGAACCTGTGATTCTCCTGTCTCAGCCTCCCAAGTATGGGAATTATAGGCAGACACCACCACTGCCAGTTTATGTTACATTATTCTAATAAATGAGATAAAAACTTCTGCAAATATATTTTATGACAAGGGGAAAATAAATTATAACCCCAGTAATATTTTATATATTGACAGTTGACTTTCAAAGAATATAGCTTTGATAGCAATGTAAATATGAAGAACGGTGTTGCAAAGAAATCATGTTTCTTTGTTAAAACTAGAAGAACATAGAAACAGAGCATCTAAGAGAAAGTTATCTAAATGCATTCCTCTCTAGGGAGTGTGAAAACTGATGGACTCTTCTCCTGCCTCCCAGGTATACATTGCAAACTTTCTAAGATTCCCCAGTGTGTGTGTGTGGGGGGGGGGGTGGATATCTATGAATTTATTGTAACATGGTTTACTAAAGAGAATTTTAGAACAATTTCTTTACCTTCCATTTGTCTTTTTGTTTATTTCACACTAAACAAATTTGCTTCAGGCAACATTATCTGTTGCTTAATCTTATGCCATTTCTCTTTCTCTATATATCTAGCAGTGTGCGTGTGTGTGTGTGTGTGTGTGTGTGTGTGTGTGTGTGTGTAATAATCATTATCTTAGATTCTGGAGCTCTCTACCAGCAATACTTACAGAATTTCCAAAATTTTTGAAAGCTTCCGGCCGGAACCCAGTGTGATAAGGAACAGCTATTGAAACAGAAAAAGAACATTTACACCAGCTTTGCTGGTAAAATGTGAGAACTCAAGAAAAAAAAAATATATATATATATATTATATACTGTTAGTTACTAGGTACTAATTTTACACTTACATCTCTGCAATAAAGTTGCAAGCTCTTGGTATTATTTTCTTTTGTTTTTGGCTAGAAAATAGAGCATTTATTTTAGTAATATACCTTCTCTTGGCCATTAAGAAAGAATTTGTTTTAAGCAAGATTTTAGATTGTCACTAAACCATCTCAGCAGAGAATAAATGAAAGACAAACAATTGCGTACATTAGGTATCAAGAGAGACCACATTCAAATTATGTTTAGATGCTAGTAGTTTTAGTTGTTTCATGTCATTTTTCACTTCTTTATCTTTGATTTTATTGCTTGAACAAATTAACATATCTCCTGGTACTTTGTATGCAGCTATTATCTGACAAATGTCTTTTCCTTCATGCTTGTAAATAAAGCCCATTACAATCAGTTTGCTTTCAGCTGGCAAGACTAGCAAGACACCTTCACTCTCTTACCTCAGGGATATATCAGTTCTCCAGCCCTATGTCATAATTTTGTTTCCAGGAAACTTAATCATCTTTCCCTTCCACAAGCCATCACACTGGTCTATGACATCAGTGACAGTTTGCTGATTGACTCTAGAAAGCAAGGAGTAGCTTCTACCCTAGACTTATTGGTAAGGAATTTGTCTGTCTAAAGGTCAGAAATAAAACTGACAAAAATTCAGCCTTGTATCTCAGTGAAATTTCTAGAGGTCCAGTTATGTGACGCCTGTCAAGATATCCCTTCCAAGGTGAAGGATAAGTTGTGGCATCTGGTCCCTTCAATAACCGAAAATGAGGTGCAATGCTTAGTGGGGACTCTAAATTTTGGAGGCATCATCTAATTCATTTGAATGTGTTGACCCTGCTGCCCATTTACCTCGTCACCTAAAAAGCTGTTAGTTTTGAGTGGGACTCAGAAAAAAAGAAGGCTTTGCAGGAGGTCCAGGTTGCTATGCAAGCTGCTCCACCACTGGGGCCACATGAACTAGTAAATCGATGGTGCTAGAACTGTCAGTGACAGAGAAGGATGGTATTTGGAGCCCTGGCAGGAAACTACAGATAAGTAACAGCACAGGCTCTTAGGATTTTGTAAGTACTCTTCTTTGAGATATAGCTCTAGGTCTATTATGAAGCCTAGTAGAGATTGAACATTTAGCCATGGGCCATCAAGCTACCATGCAACCTAAGCTTCCTTTCATTAATTGAGTGTTATCTGCCACATTAAGCCATTAGGTTGGACATACACAGCAGCAATTCATTATCAAATTGAAGCAGTAATAAGTGATTGTTGCCCAACAGTTCAAGAAGGCACAAATAAGTTATGTAAAGAAGTAACCCAAATTCCCATGGTATCAGATCCCCCTATATTCTCATTGTCACCCAGATAGAACCTATAGCCTCAGGGGGAATTCCCTACTATTAGTTAGCAGGGGTTAAAAAGACTTCTGCCTGAATTAAAGATGATTCACTGTCACATGTAAAAACCACTTGAAAGTGGAGAGTTGTAGTACAATACACCCCTTTCTGAGACTTCCCCAATGGCAGTGGTAAGTTAATCCTCCCAGAGAGCATTGAGCAGTGAATCTGGGTGTTCCCCCTGCTTGGAAGGAGAAATTTCCATGCAGTTAAGTGTTGTGATACAAGGGCTGCAGCCAATGGTTTGCTTGGATGGCCAAGTACTTGAAAGAAAAATAATTGGAAAGTTGATAACAAGGAAATTTGTGCAAGTATATGTGGACGGATCTCTACCTTTTGAATAGGCAAAAAAGGTGAATATATTGTGTCCTATGTGAAGGCTCACCAAAGAGTGACCTCATCAGAAAATTATTTTAATTATCAGGTGGATAGGTTTACCTGTTCTGTCAGTCTCTTTCTCCAGCAACTCATGTCATTCAGTATTCAATGTGATTATGAACAAAGCATTCATGGGGACAGGGATAGAGCTCAAAAACATGGACTTCCACTCAAGACTTACCTGGTTCTGGCCACTGCTTAGCTCTGAATCTGCCAGTAGAAAAAAAACAACATTGTGGGCACCATTCCCTGGGCTGATCAGTCAGCTGTCTAATGATTACTTTGGGCCACTTCCATTAGAGGACAGTATTTTATTCTTGCTGGAATAGAGACTTGTTCTTGATATGAACTTACCATCCCAGCATGCAGCGCTTTACCAAAATTACCATCAGTGGACTTACACAACATCTTATCCATCATCATGATATTCCACATAGCATTGCTTCTGACCAAGGAACTTAATTCACAGCCAAAGAAGTATTGCAATGGGGTTATACTCACGAAACTCACTGGTCGTATCATGATTCCCACTATCCAGAAGCATCTGATTTGTGAGAATCCTAAGTGATCTTGTGGATACTCATTTATACCACAACAAGTTGGAGGCAACAAGTTGGAGGACTGGGGCAAAGTTATTTAGAATGTCATATATACTTTATATCCACATCCAATTTTTATGCTGTTTCTCCCAATACCAGAATTAATGGATCCAAGAATCATGGGATAAGAATAGGAGAGGTACCATTCACTTTTACTTCTAGTTACCAACTAGCAAAATATTTACTTCCTCATCCCACACTTTATGTTATACTGGCCTAGAGCTCTTATTTATAAGGGAAAAAAATGCTTCCACCTGGAGAGAGAATGAGTCCAACATTACTGTCCAGTCACTTTGGACTTCTCATGCCTCTGAATCAAAATTTAAAGAAGATAGCTACTATGCTGATGGGGGTGACTAGTCCTGACTACCAAAGAAAAATTGGACTACTACTCTATAAGGCAAGCAAAGAAGAATCGGTCTGGAACACAGGAGATCTATAAGGGTATCTCTTATCATTATTATGTCTGGTGAATAAGGTCAATGGAGAACTCTAACAAACCAGTTCATCCAGGACTACTAATGGTTCAGATCCTTAAAGAATGAAGATTTGTATCACCACACAAGGTAAATAACCACAATCAATGTAATGAAGTTAAAGGAATATAAAGTGGATAGTGTAAGAAGGTAGTTATAAAAAACACAGTTATGAAGCCAGGCATCGTAGTGCATGCCTGTAATCCACTGGGAGGGTGAGACAGGAGGATTGCAGGTTCAAGGTCAGCCTCAGCAATTTATCAAGACCCTCAGTGACTTAGTGAGACCTTGTTTCAAAATAAAAAACAAAAATAAAAAGGACTGGGGGTGCAGCTTGGAGATATAATTCCTCTGAGTTCAATCCCCAATACCAAAAATAAAATAAATTGAAATAGCTATAATCATGTGATCAATGATAAATGTTCCCTCCTAATTTTGCTATGCATGTGTTTTATGTGTGTGCATAAAAGTTTTCTTCCCTTTCTTATTCCCTTATCTTGTAACATGATATGCAATGATTTTGTATCTTAGTACGTAAGAAGTATTGATTTTGTATCATTGAATATTAAGGAGAAATCATTCAAGGATTTTACCGCCTTTTCTGGAAAAAACATTTATATTTTCATATAAAAGTATATTTTCATATAAAAGTAGAATAGTTGTCATAGCAAACACTATAGATATTTGCAGAGTATCTATGGATGATTGGTTTCAAACACTGCCCTCTAGGATACCAAAATCCATGGATGCTCAAGTCCTCTATATAAATAGCATAACATTTACATATAACCTATACTTTAAATTATCTATAGGTTACTACTATATCTAAGACAATGTAAATGTTATATAAATAGTTGCTATACTATATTATTTAGAGAATAATGACAAGAAAAATTGTTTCTGCACATGTTTAGTATTTAGGCAATTATTTTCCAAATATTTTTGGTTAGTGGTTGGTTGAATCTATAGATATGGAAACTGTGGATACACTTATTTATGTTATATTTATTATCTTGTGACTGTCCTTACTTGGAGATTAAATATGATTTGAGGAGATGCTTGTGGGTATGGAAGTGACAAGGAGTAGACCTGTGATGTTAGATTTTATGTTTCAATTTGACTGGGCCAGAAATCTGGTTAGACATTCTTTCTGGATGTATCTCTGAAGGTATTTCTGGAAAAGATTAACATTTAAATCAGTAGACTGAATAAAGCAGATTGCCCTCCCCAATGTGGGTGGGCATGATCCAATCTGTTAAGTGCCTGAATGGAACAAAAAAGTGGAGGAAAGGAGAATTCTATCTGAATAGAAAAGCTGGGATATCACTCTTCTTCTACCCTCAGACTAGGACTTACATCACTGGGACTTACATCACTACCGGCACTCGAGCCTTCAGGCTTAGACTAAAGTGTACAGCATCAGCTTTCCAGTGCTTAGGCCTTCTTACCTGAACCAGAACTTACACCATCAGTTCTTCTTATCCTCAAGCCTTCAGAGTCAGATGGAAATATATTACCAGTTTCCTGGATATCCATCTTATAGATAGCATAATGTGAGATGTTTGAGCCTCCATAGTTTATAAGCCAGTTCCCAATAATAAACCTCTCTCTCTCTCTCTCTCTCTCTCTCTCCATATATATATATATATATATATATATATATATATATATATATATATATATACATGATATTGAGATAGATCATGAGGGCTCTAACCTTAGCAGTGGATTAATTCATTAACAGCCAAGTGGAGTCCTGGGAGGTGGTGGAAACTATAGGCAAGAAGGGGCAGGGTCTCTCCCATACATACATACATATATATATATATATATGTGTGTGTGTGTGTATATGTGTATGTATATATATATATGTACATACATATATATATGTAGGATTTGTAGGATATATATGTATATATATCCTATATGTTCTATTTCTCTAGAATGGACAAACTATGGTATATCTATAGTATGGGATATTATTCATTGCTTAAAAGAAATGAGTTATCAAGCAAGGAAATGGAGGGAACTGGAAAACATTATGTTAAGTGAGATAAGTCAGTCACTAAAAGTTAAAAATCAAATGCTCTCCCTAATATGTGGAAGCTAGGGAGAAAATGGGACATAAGAGG